>CAUYQV010142161.1:0-19771 GCA_963574575.1 Galagoides demidoff
AAGCGAGTCTCCTGCCTCTGACTCCCAAGTAGCTGGGACCACAGGCGCCCGCCACAACGCCTGGCCATTTTTTGGTTGCAGCCATCATTGTTGTTTGGCGGGCCCGGGCTGGGGATTCGAACCCGCCACCTTAGGTGTACGAGGCTGGCGCCTTAGCTGATTGAGCCACAGGCGCCGAGCCAATATTATTAATTCTTAACAGAAGCTTCACCAGTTCAGTTTTTCTCACTGTTCACAGTTCAGAGTTCAGTCCTCTATATTCCCGTATAATTATGTCCACATCTGTCATCCAGGATATTATCTTGTTGAGTCTTAATTATTCTTTCATTTATCTGTCTCCTCCCAACAACTTATACACACACACACATATGCACATGTACAGACACACACCTTACACTGTGAGTCCTCTGGAGGCAGCTTTCTTATTTCATTAATGTTTATCATCCCCAGAGGGTATTAGAGATAAACCCTCCATTGTAAAGTCTCAATCCATGTACCAGACCCCTGCAAACCACTGCATACAGGCTATGCATTCTAACTTCATGACCACCATGAAGCTATTCTCATTTCTCCAAGAAGCACAGTGACTCCTATGCAGTTTCTTCACCTTTATCATTAAAAGGGGTTAATTGTATTTCATACCCATCAGAATTCTAGAAGATTTGAGAATTAACATACTAAGGCAGCAGTTCTCAACCTTCCTAATGCTGCAACCCTTTAATATTGTTCTCATGTTGTGGTGAACCCCAACCATAAAAATTATTTTTGTTGCTACTTCATAAATGTAATTTTGCTACTGTTATGAATAGTAATGTAAATATCTGATATGCAGGATGTATTTTCATTGTTACAAAGGGGTTGTGACCCACAGGTTGAGAACTGCTGTACATTTGATATGACACTATAAATTAAGAATATAATATGTAAACTTTAATTATAAAAGTGATTTTTATATTGACATTGTAAGTTACTTTTCAGTTTATCTTTTACTTTATAATTAACATTTTAACTTGGTACTCTTTAGGGTGAATATCAAACATGAAAGTTTTAAGCAAAAGAAAAAGATGAAAGGATTTTAAATTGTTCAGACTTAATAGAATCAAATGATCATGTCTTAGGCCAGAATTTATTTAGGAAAATATTTGATACAACATGACTCTCAAATCTAGCTTCCTAAATTTAAACGGAATTTAATTTATAGGTTCTCTGTTCTCCATTTCTTTAAAGACTGAGTTCCTGACTTTTTTTAAGTTAAATCATAACTGTGTACACTTATGGGGTAGTGTGCTAATTTGATATACAAGGTGGAATGCTCACATCAACTGATTAACATAACCATCACCTCACTTATTTGTTGTGGTCAGACATTTATACTCTACTCTTAATAGATTTGAAATGTACCACTGCCTTGTGCACGATACACAAGGTCCCACCAAATACCCTCCTCCCCTCTCTCCATCCTCTTCCCTCCTTCTTTCTGGATTATAGTTGTGTTTTATCATTCATATGAATGTGAAGGTGAGTATTTATTGGTTTCATAATAGTAGTGAGTACATTGGATACTTTTTTCCCCATTCTTGAGATACTTCACTAAAAAGAATATATTTCAGTTCCATTACTGACAGCACAGTGGGGGATACCTTTGTGCCACCCAGATTTGCAGTGAAGATACAACCTATACATAAATCCTTCTAAAACCAATTAACATGCGTAGATAAGTTCAGAGTTTTCCCAAGGTCTGACCTCTGTTACCTCACCTGAATCTCTAGGACCTAGGAAAGAGGATCACAGCAGGAAGGAGTTGGAGGAGGGGCACTGGACTCCCACTTGGAACAGTGCTTGCTCACCCATGTCTCTACAGCTGGGCTGTGACCTTGGACTTGCCACTTCCCTCTCAGTACTTTTCTTTCTCTCCATTTGATAACAAATCAACCCATCATAAAGACAGTCAGTCATTCAAATGTTCCTTCCTCACTCTTTTCAAAACCATATTTGGCCAGAAACAAGAGAAAGAGAAATAATTAATAGGCAAAAATATATGAGTGCATTCTGATACTTCATGGCCATTTTTTATAAACTTGCCCTACTTCATAGATGTTCATGCGTAAAAGATAATTCTCCATTCTTTATGTCACAGGATAACATCACAGAGGCAGCTCAGGGTCATACTGTTGCATTTAAACTGGTGGGACCTTTATCACACGCCCCTGTGCTGGCCTGACCCCACCACCTCTCGCTTCACACGTACCTGAGCCAGGAAGTTCCTATTTTATCACACAGACTGTGTCAGATCCCTGTAACGGGGCACCACTCAGCAATAAAAGGGAATCAACAACGAACACACACAGCCGTGTGGATTCTGTATTAGCAAATGTATTATGCTAAGAAAGTAAAAGAGACCAGATTCGAAAGACTACGTGATTCCATTTACACAGAACACCTTTGAGCCGGAAAATACAAAACTACACAGACAGAAAACAGATCAATGGTTGCCAAGGACTGACAGTGGCAATAGAGGTAGATCACACGAAGATGCAGGAGAAGCATAGGGGGTGAGGAAACTATTCTGTTTCTTGGCTGTATATGGTTACATGACATTGTGTTTGCTCAAAACTAAACCTTTCAATTTGACACCACAAGTCTCCTAAAAAAAAAAAAAAAGAAAGAAAGAAAGAAAAAATCCAGATCCTTAAGTTGGTATGAGCTGAAGGATTTCTGTGATGAGTTTAGGAGTCTGGCCTTGAAGACCCTCTACTGTTTCCCTCAGGGCTTCCTGACTGTGGTCACCTTCAATTCAAACTCAGAGGGGAGAGAATCCTCTTTTCACCTCTGTAGAGGCTCCCAGAACAGAGCTGATAAGAAGCTGGCATGTTTCAAATCACTTTCCTAAATCCTAGGTAATGGTTTTTACCTTTGGTAAGCATTAAAAAAAATAAGCACCTGAAGGAAACTTGTAAAACTCGTCCCAGTTTCCAGTATTCTAATTACATATATCTGAAGTGAATGTGTGGATCTTGAGGGGAAAAAAAATGACGGAAGAGATTTAACCACACTTAGAGAAGCATTATTGAAAGACCTCAAAGGAAAATCTCATTTATGATTTGAACATTGTGGCACGCATGCCATGGTCTACCCCCATCCACCTTTCAAGAATGCGCAACCTAAAAGGCCCAGGAAGAGGCAGGGCTGTCTGTTCTTGCAGTCTAAGACCCTTATCTCTGATTCCTGTACCTATCTGAGAGTCTGCTTTCCCCTTACATCCCCTAATGTAAAGATGCTACTTTGCCCCTGTGTAAGGGGGTGTGATCTCACTGTGGCCCCAGTAAGCCAACTATGTCAAAGGCAATAAACGTAACATGCAGGTTAGAGGGACACTTACACAGCCAGGGGTCATTGTATTCCAGGGAGGAAGAAACAATTCAGGGTACAAATAAGTCCTGAAAACCCTTGGTATTGTAGCTGAAAGAATACCACCTTTGGTATAAGAACAGCTTTGATTTGTGTTCTGACTCTGCCTCTGGCTATCAGTGACGCTTTGAGAAAGTCACATAAACTTGAACTTAAATTCTTTTAATAATGGAGATAATAAAACTTACCTTCTAAGAATTATATATAAGTTTGGGGAATGGTAAATGGTTATTTTTTCTTTCTTTTCACATTTGTTTTTATTGAGGCATAATTCATGTAGTAAAGTGCAAAGATCTTTAGGGCACAGCTCAATAAATCCTTGCAGAATAAATAACTAGAACCACTTCCCAGTTGAAGATATGAACATTTTTGGCACTCCAGAAGGCTCCCTTCTGTTCCCTGGCCATCAGTAGCCCCTCAAAGGTAACCACTCTTCTGACTTTTATCATTGAGATTGTATTTCCAACGCATGGTTTTTTGATAAATATCTATGTCATTGTTATGACACGGGGCCAGGCAAGTGTCATGAAATTATGAGCATATGCTTCTTAAACAATAACCCCATCGGATGGCTTGGAAAAAGATCTGGAATCAGTGACACAGTAGAGTTTGCCTAAATGATCCTGGGAGACCCTCGCAATGAGAAGAGGAGTCCTGGGTTCCTGAAGGGGAGAAAGTGTTCACCTTGCTATGAATCCAGGTGAAAGTAAGCCTATCTTAGTGAAAAATTGTGTCTGACACCTGATGGACAAAAGCATGGAGGTTCATATAGATTATTAAAGAAAGCAGACAGACAGATGCAAAGTTTGCAGAAGAATATGAAATGGTTTATGTGATGTGGCATAAGAAACTGCACAGGAGGTGAGTTCTGAGACTCCTTACTCAGTCTTTCTGTTCCATTTCAATTTTACCTCCAAAATGAGTATTTATACCATTCTTCTTTTTCCTAATTTTTTTTTTTTTAGAGACAGAGTCTCACTTTATCACCCTTGGTAGAGTGCTGTGGCATCACAGCTCACAGCAACCTCCAACTCCTGGGCTTAGGTGATTCTCTTGCCTCAGCCTCCTGAGTAGCTGGGACTATAGGCACCTGCCACAACGTCCAGCTTTTTTTTGTTATTGAAGTTTGGCCGGGGCTGGGTTTGAACCCACCGCCATCGGTATATGGGGCCAGCACCCTACCCACTGTGCCACAGGCGCCTCCCTTTTTTCCTAATTTTCCAATACTACCCTCTCCATAGCCTAAGAAAGTAGCTTCCTATATGGTCCCATCTTAAATCACCCTAGGATGATTATTTTCAAAACATATCCAATAATATGATTTCCAACTTGAGAACCTTCCTTAACCACATTTCACTTGCAGGTTAAAATCTAATCTACACACGATGTTTAGGCCCCTTTCTTAACGTCCACCTGGTCACTTAGTCTTAAAACCAAGCACTCCCTTCCATTTACTCTAGACTAAACCTATCCTTTGGGCTTCTCTAGTTACTCTATGGATCCTCTTTCTATCTTCTAAAAAAACCTCTATCAACTTCATGGCAAATGTTACTTCTCTGCCAAAACTCCCACCTGACTCCTCTTTGGTCAGGCAGACGCCACAGTTCCCTGAGCTGTATGAATCAAGGTCTCCTTTACGTAGCTTGTGTCACACTTTACCATATTTAGCTGGCTGTGTACTTGACCATCACTACGTGTGCTGGCTGGGGGGCAGGTGGGTGGCATGTGGGAACTACAGGAAAGAGGAAGAAACTAGGCACATTTTGCACCAGGTTCAAAGGACTGAACTGGCCATGGAAGCTGACTTCCTAAAGAGAGCCACCTGCCCAAAGCTCAGGATCCAGAGGTAAATGGCATGGATCACAAATTAGATCTTGGTGAGACCTCACACCATTCTCTAGAGCAGTGGTTCTCAACCTTCCTAATGCTGTGGCTCTTTAATACCGTTCCTGTGGGTGGTGACCCACAGGTTGAGAACTGCTGCTCTAAAGGCTAGGTCATGGCAGAGGGGTGACTTCCTGCCTCCCTGCAGTACATCCCCAGCATAACCCCCTTGACCGTGAATATGACAGGTTTTACTCTTGTGAGTGGGTTATGTTACATGGCAGAGTCAGCCTTCAAATAACCTTCAAATGAGGAAATGATGTGAGTGAACCTGACCTAATCACATGAGCCCCTTGGAAGCAAGGAGATTTCTCAGACTGGCCAGCAGGGGATGGCGGAGAGATTGGAATAAGGGGAGAGATTCCATCTGTGGGAGGTTCTTTCCTCTTGAGTTGAAGGAACCCACATAGCATAGGGTGACCAGATGTCTGGTTTTTGGCGGGACAGTCCTGCTTTTTAACAATTTGTCTGGCGTCCTGTGGAGTTTTTTAAAAGTCCCGATTTTTGGAACGAATGGACGAACAGGAAGGGAGTATACGGTTTTCGGCTGCCATGTGGCTATTTCGCCAGAATATGAGTTTTATATTATTTTTGTTAATTTTATAATGTTAAACTGTAATGATTACAAATAATTGTTGAGAAGTGATTATCGAGAACTGCTTATCAAAGTTTGCATTGTTGTCAGGCCCTGCCCTGCCCCGCCCCGCCCCCGCCCCCGGCCATGTTGTCCCGTGTTACAAATGTTAAAATCTGGTCACCCTAACATATAGCAAGAACATTAGGGTAGCTTCAAGGAGCTGAAGAATGTCCCTTGGCTGACAGCTAGCAAGAAGTCAAGGGGAAGCACAGCCCTACGACTACCAGGAAATGAATTCTGCTAACAATCGGGGTAAGTTCAGAGCAGATCTTTCCCTTGGAGATCCTTTAGATGAGGAAGCTGCTGGCTGACTCCATGATTTTGAGACCTCGAGCACAACATTCAGCTAAAATGGACCAAACTCTTAACTCACAGAAATGGTGAGAAAATAAACGTATTGTTTTAATTCCCTACATTTGTGATAAATCATTATACAGCAGCAGAAAACAAATGCAAGGTGATCGTTATAGTCCGGTAAGGTAAGAATGTTGTCATTATGATTTAGCTAGACAGGCATAGTCCTGAGCTAGCAATTGAAGGTTGAGAAAGCAGCATATGAGGAAAAAGAGGGATGGGCCACCCACGTGGAATGGCAGCTCTGGCCAGGCCTCTAGCTCCATTTTAAGTCTTTTAATACATTCAGGAAATGAAAACTGAATGAAAGTTGAAGAAAAAAAAGATGAATGAAATTATTTCACTTGTTGAGTATAGGAGTGTTTAGGATTATTTGAGACATAGGAAAATCAGGTTAGAGAGGACAGTCTTTTTTTTTATTATTAAATCATAGCTGTGTACATTAATGCAGTCATGGGGTACAGTGTGCTGGTTTTATATACAATTTGAAATATTCTCACCAAACTGTTTAACATAGCCTTCATGGCATTTTCTTAGTTATTCTGTTAAGACATTTATATTCTACTTTTAGAAAGATTCACATGTAGCCCATAAGATGGACCAGGACAGTCTTATGTCAAATCCCACCTGCCAGAGACATGGAGGTGTCTCTTTCTACCTGCCCAGGGCTCCTCTTGGCTGAGTCTTCCATGTAAGTGTCCTTAGTAGTAAAGAGCAGGGAGAGCTGAAGAAGGCAGAGACCGACAAGCTCTGACCCCAAAAATATAACTTGAAAATTTAGTTCTCAAGAACTATACCTCATTCATCTTTGTGTCTTTAGCATCTACAGCAAAATCTGGAACAATCTGCTATTTGTCAAATGAGAATTGTAGAAATCCCATGTGTTGTACAATTGAAAGCCACTAAATGACCCATTTGGCCCCTTCCATAATTTATGGTGCATTAATGGAAAGACTATGAGGTTTGTAGCCAAACAGACAGGAGTTCAAGTCTTGGTCACCATTATTAACCTCCCTGACCCTTACTCTCCAGAGTCCTTGCTGCATGTTCCACTTTTGAGATAGTCAGCACCAAGCAAAAATGGTCTATTTACTTGTAGCTGTTCCAGTCAAACCCATCGTGAGCTTTCGGATTGAAGAGGCACTGAGTTAATCCACGAAATAGTGTGATAATTGAAACAACTATGTGGGCTTTGTCGTTTTCCCCTGCACCTACATAGCACTCACTACATTCTTATTCTTTTTAAAGTGAGCATCTAACCACATGAAATGAGGGGCTTTAGGACCTCAGCCATGGTCATGACAAAACCACCATCTCTTATAACTGGCCTACTATCCACTAAAAACCTTGTTTATTGCTTCACCCCTCTAGGTATGTGAACTTGGTAAGACTTTTAAGTCTCTTCAACTCATAAGGTGGGGATATAAATAGTATCTGCCTCATAAGATTGTTTGACAAATAGAATTAAAAATTATAGAGCATTGTGGTGCTATGTAAGTTCTAAATAAATATAAATATCTCCTATTTTCATGACTACCCATAGAGTTAAATGTTACTACACCCACTTTGTCAGTGAAGAAATTGGAGCTGAGAGGGGAGGTAGGTTTATATTAAGATACAAGTAACTGAATCAAGGCAGCAGGCATGTATTTACCCCCTCAGAATCAAGCCTTGATTAATATCAAATCATTACACATTAGTCCAATGCCTATTGAATACAAAGCACTGTGAAATTTAATCATATTTGCCTTCTCTGTTTGTAATGTTAGAAATGGTGCAAACACATTCATTATTGGACTTCATTTTTAGATCTTCTTTGTTCAATAGAAATCAGTGGCTGGGAGAGAAATTCTCAAAGTCAATGTCAGTTCCTTCCTGACACCCTAAGCTAAGCACCTGCAGGAAAAGATAACAATGGCCTGTGGGTGGCCACTTGCCTTACACTCCTGAAAGCCAGGGAACAGCAATAACGAAACTTTTTACTTTGTACAGCTTATTAGTACTTTATTCCCTATGGACAACAGCCACAATATTTTGAACTATGCAGAATCCCACAGATATGGAAGGAAAGAGTAGGTGTACTTATAATCTCTTCTGGAACAGTAACTTACTAGGTTATTCTTCACATCTGCACTCAAGCCACACAAGTGAGCTCATTTGTATTTCAGGGTCTCAGCCAATTCTCTGAGACATGTTCATGGATTCTTCTGGGTACAGGAAAGTAACAGCAGCACTAGGAAGAGTGAGTCCTGAAGTTCATGGCTGCCAAGTACACCAGGAAGTTAGCAAACATTTACTCACCTGTTCATTCACTTATTCTTTCATTCAGATCTAATTTTTTCTAATAGTATCATTGCAACACCAATAGCTAATCTCTGCATGCTGGGCACCATGCTAAGCACTTGACTTTCATTGTATTATAAATATAAGCAATTGCTCTCTGAGGTAGGTAGTAGTATTTTCTCCATTTCACAGATAAAGAAACTGAAACTCAGAGTTCGTTTCAGTTTCTTTATCTGTGAAATGGAGATATAACCTAATTATAGCCTTAGTATATAGGGGGAGTGGGAGAGGGACGGGGGGTGAGTGGGTGGAGGAAGGGTGATTGGTGGGGTCACCTCTATGGTTTATCTTACAAGGATACAAGTGATCTTTCTAAAAGCAGAGTATGAATGTCTCAATAATTAAGAAAATGACACGAAGGCTACATTAACCAGTTTGATGAGAGTATTTTGAATACACTGTACCCCATGATTGCATTAATGTACACAGCTATGATTTAATAAAAAAAAAAAATAAATAGAAACTGAAACTCAGAAGGTGAATGCCTTGCCCAAGGCCATACAGCTAGTATCTGGCAGACCCAGGAATGAAATCAAGGTTTGGTTTTTGTTTTGTTTTGCTTTGCTTTACCATTCATTACTTAAGCGCATTATATATTCAACATCTATGCATTTGCTCATTTACTCAATAGCAGTAGGGCCTACTCTGTGCCATGTGCTGTGCTAAGAGCCAGGGAAACAGCAATGATAAAATCTGTGGTTTCCGGGAGTCTCAGCATGGATTCAAATAAGACACAATGTGATAATGAATTATACTGAAGTACACTGGTTACACTGGATAGACTTGGATAAAATTGAATGGAACTAAAATTGAGTGAAGTCATGTGTATGTCTGGGATGGGATAGAAATAAGAAAGCTCTTTGCTCTAGAAATGGTCACCATAAGGAAGGAAGTCACCAACCATTTCAGGACTCATACAAAACAAAACGGGACTAGTATGTAAGAGGCAGCAGAGGCGGTTTCTGTGGATTCTCTGATCCACAGAATCAGCATTTGTTTTGCAAATGGCACCAAGCACTGTGCTAACATTAGGGCTCAGGAAGCATGTGTCATGGTCACTGCTTTGAAGGAGATCCCAGACTAGCGATGGACAGATGAACACATGAAGAAGGAAGTTCAAGAGAGTGCTGAGGCTTCAGTGCCTCTCTACCTGACTAGATCTGGACTGAGTGCAACCTGTGGGGCAAGAAGAGCTGGTATCTGAAATGTTTTGGCATCTACATTTATCAGAAAATTATGAAGGAAATCAAAGCAACATTTCTGCTCTGTAAATAACAAGGTACATGACTCTGATGTCCCAGAGAGTAAAGACTTCACAGAGAAAACATCATTCCATTTCTATTCTTTCAATTTAATAGATAAATTAGTTACCTAGTATCTAAGTGTCTCATCTGCTAACTGGGACCACTGACATCTACTTTAAAGAGCTGTAGTGAGAATTAAGAATGATTATGTGTGCAAAAAAATATAACAGCACCTTGCTTGACACAAAGGACTAGCTAACCAAATATTAAATATCACCTCCATTTCCATTCTGCACTTCAAAATTGGCCACCAAAGACCCAAAAGAGTGTGTACTTCGCATAGTCTAAGCTAAATTCTATAAAACAAGGGTTCGGGGACAAATATGTCTGGAAATCATTATATACTATGCTCTCATTCCTTAAAGAGTCACAATGGACATCAGCTTGTAACAGATGGTTCTTGAAAACCCTGCATTACAGAAATCTTTTCAAACTTTTTTTCTCTGAGGTTTCTATATTTTTTGATTACTGAAAACTTTTTTTTTTTGAGACAAGGTCTCAATCTGTCACCCAGACTGGAGTATGGAGGTGTCATCATTACTCACTATGAATCTCTAACTCCTGGGCTCAAGTGATTCTCCCACCTTGGCTTCTTGAGTAGCTAGGAATATAGGTGCCTGCCACTACACCTAGCCAGTTTTTAAATTTTTTGTAGAAAAGAGTCTTGCTATGTTGCCCAGGCTGATATTAAATTCCTGACCTCAAGTAATCCTCCCACCTTGGCCTCTCAAAGTATTAAGATTACAGGTGTGAGCCAATACACCCAGCACTCTGAAATCTTTTATCCTAAATATTTATTAACATCTCTTTGTCTCATCCCTGTATTATTTTTGCTTTGCTTATTTGGTTGTTTTATTAATGAGTAAACACATAAATGAATGCTGTTTGGGGAAAACAGTGCCACATTTCATCCCAACTTTAGTTGTTCAATAATGGAGATAAGATTCGAACACAACTTTTTTGATGCTCAGACGAGTGAAAATTCTCTGGGGAGCAACTGCCTCTCTTACTGAGTTCTTGCACCTGACAGCAGATGGCTTTTCTGTCTTACCTAACTTACCACTTATGGCAAATTCTTAAATTCTGAGCCATATCCCTTAATATTATGGGTTGATTCATCATTACTACTATTAGCTATGTATTCTCAGGGGTCCTTTTCCTAAATTGAGATTTCAGGGATTTGTGTACTCTCTTTTGAACTTAATCCCTTTGAAGACCTGACCATTATGTGAGAGAGTTTCTTAAGGATATAGGAAGGGCATCCTAGTGCAGAAAGGGGGCAAGCACCCTCAGTTGCATTCAGTGCCTTGTAACAGAGCCCTCACACTTCTGCAAAGCACTCCTAACCCAACATCTCCTAGGAGACTCATAAGAACCCTGAGAAGCAGGGTACCATGGCTTATTGGCGATATGGTCATGGTGAAATCAGTCATGTTACCACTTCTAAATTCTGTTTTCCCAGTTCTGAATTGGGTTTGCTAACACCTGCCCTTCCTATTCCTTGGGGTCATTTTCAGGATTCAATAACAAGTCAGAGTGCTGAAGACTGGAAAATCTCTGGAAATCATAACAGTACTCGCCCCACGCCCTAAATGAAGAAAAGGAGGCAAAGCAGGATGTTAGTCTTGCCTAAGCTCTCTCATCAGCAAGATCCTTTTTCAGGCTTCCTGATGGCTGGTCCAGTGAGTAACTTCTGCAGCTCTGAGGCTATCTAGCCAGACTGCACAAGTTATCCCCCAATGCATAGTCAACCTGCAAAGCCAGGCCAAGGCAACATCCATAAATAAAGCCTCCTTCCCTCCCTCTGACCCCACTCACCTCTCCTGTCTTAGTTCAGGTCTCCATGTCTCTCTCCTGACCCTTCTGGTGCATGAACTTCTACCCAGCCACAGAGTGGGGCATTCCCTAATCCAGTATTTTTCAATCATTTTTATCTCACAGCACATTTGAACCTATAGTTAAACTTCCATGGCACACTTAAATTATGTTGATCAAAAATAAGAGTAAAAAAACATAATTCACTTTGGTTTGAACTTCTTTTGATAATAATTTAATTAATGATCTTTAAAATTTTTTGTGGCATATCTAAGATTATCTCACAGCACACCAGTGTGCCGCGCAACACCAGCTGAAAATCGCTGGTCCAGTCCATGCTGTACTATGGGGTGGCCAGAGCTGTGTCCCAAAGAGCACATGTGGCCATGCTCTGCTCCCCAAGCCAAGCCACTCTTGTACAACCTATAGCAGGGAAGAGGGACACACTTAGAAGGATGACTGAAGAGAGTCTGATGAATGGGCAATGACAGAGGATGGGTAGAGAACTTGGAAGGTGTGGTAGGTGGAGGAAAGAGGCTGCGTGTCAGAATCGTGGATTTGGTAAAGGAGCACAGGCATTGCCAAATGTCAGCCCAGCAAGATGTAGGTGCCATCAAGTCGTCTTTTGCTCTCCTGGTGATACCTCCGTTCGTGAAACACAAGGGAGCTTGAATAAACTAGAAAGAAGGGCAGAGAAGAATAGAAATGGATTCTATAGGAAGCAGGTGTACAACATCCAGCACATTTGCCCTAGGCCCTTGTGGATCTATCGCTCAGTTAATTCCTGGCTCCCTTTATACCCTTTTCCCTATAGAACTGTAGAATCCATACTTCTCCATAGACCCAAATCAATCCTAATCATGGCATGCACGTAATTCTCACACGAATACCATTTCCATTGTCTCCTTTAGAGTTAATCACGCTCTCTGTTGGGTTCCCTCAGCATTTTCAGGGTTTAGAGGTAGAATATCTGAGTGGAAATCCTAGATCTGCACTTGTTGGCTATGTGACCTCAATTAAATTACTTAACTGCCTGATGCCTCAGTTTCACCATCAGTGAAATGAGATGTTAATGCCGTTTTCTATAGGGTGTCGTGATGCTACATAGTAAGCATAATCCCTGCCTTATGAATCCCTTAGAACAGCAGTTTTCAACCTGTGGGTCATGACCCACAGGAACTGTATTAAAGGGTTGTGTCATCAGGAAGGTTGAAAACCATTGCCTTAGAACAATGTCTGCCAAGTAGGAAGCATTCCAGAAAAGAAATATATCATCACCTTTGCTGCACCACTCACAGTCTATCTGGTGGCAACATTGGCCCTGACCAGTCAGCTCCTCCACTTGCTTAAGGCCAGATATTTCTCTGACTTTGGATGCTTAACATTCAGCCCTTTGCACATAGAGATACTTGGTAAATATTTATGAATTTGAATTGAACTGAAGATGAAGGAAGGTAGACTAGCTGGGTGAAATCAACTCTGTTTTCCTTGCAGTCCTATGAAAATTCCAATCTCAGCATTTTGAACTTATCAACAATCAGCTAGTATTGGTTTACAGAAACTGTGCTTGTTAAAGCTAGGAGTTATCAAAGAGCCTTAATAGGCATCTCTTAAGCTCTATGCACTTAAACAAAGGCCCTGATTGAGAGGCTGCATGTCATTGGCGTCTGGAGAAATCAAAGCAAATCTTTATGCCATCATCATTTTCCTTGCCATGCTGCTACTTGATCCCTGATCTCCATAGATTCCAAAAATCATAGAGATTGGGGGTCTAGTTCTGCTTTTGCTCTTTGTTTACAGACAAAAGTATAGCTTGAGGAAAAGTGGGAGAATATGGCTTCCAAATACATTCACCATTTGATGAAAACTTTTTAAGCAAGATATTGTTGGCTTAGTTGTGATTAGGACTGATATAAAGAAATGGTGGAGATAGTAGGATCTTTTATTTGCTCGTATCCCTTCGAATAGTTGGAGTAGGCTATTCCCATGTCACCCCACCTTCAAATTAGCTTTCCCTGAAAGGGTCAAGCTCCATCTCTGGCTATAAAAATTCAAGAACTAATATTTTGGACCATGCTACATACAAGATGTCAAAAACCTTATATTACGATCTAATAAATATTTTTCAAAATCTTGTAGTTAATTTTATGTATTGGGAGATATGCTGGGCACCTGTAGAGTCTCAGGCACTATTTTGGTGCTGAGGGTGCACCAGTCATCTGTATAGGTGCTGTTCCTACCCTTATAGACCTTGTTTTTTTTTTTTTTTTTTGGTTGTTTTTGTTTTTGGTCTTTATGTTGGGCACTTTTTTTTTTTATGCCACTTTTTTGGTGTTTTGGGTGCACCTTTATTTTTTTTGGTGGGTTTACCTACCCTTTATTACTTGTTTTTTTTTTTTTTTTTTTGAGACAGAATCTCATTATGTCACCCTCGGTAGAGTGCTGTGGTGTCACAGCTCACAGCAACCTCAAATTCTTGGGCTCAGCGATTCTTTTTGTTGTTGTTGCCATGGCTGTTTTAGCTGGCCTGGGTCAGATTTGAACCCACCAGCCTTGGTGTATGTGCCCAGAACCCTAATCACTGAGCTACGGGCACTGCTCCCTTACAGATGTTATTATTAAGAGGTTCCACTATAGCTTAGTTTTTAAGAAAGTTCTCATTATTTCAAAATTCTGCTACCCAAAAAATTTGCTATGAAAAAAAGAGTTACAAATTAGAGAGTTCAGATTTATAATAACAAAGTCAGTTTTCCTGTAAAACACTGTAATAATATTGCTTTAAAGATATAAACTATTTTATTATCACAAGCTCAAAAACAATAGCTATTCTGAATGGATAAATCTAATTTTCCTCCTTTGGGAACTACTCATGATATGTAAGGTGCAGGGAGAATTAGTAGCTGAATGTTTCTGAACTACAGAGACTAAATGGAAATGAAGTTAAGAGACGTACCCTAGAGAAATAGATTTGGACTCATCAGGTAGTGTCTCAAATGGGAAGTTCCTAATTCATCTCTTACTTCAGCGGAGCAGGGACTGTGGAGTGCAGTGCTGCCATTAAGTGCTTTGTGAAGATGTTAACATAATGGTCAAAAAACAAGCAAATAAATCAAAAAGGCAAAAGTGGAAATGAAGAGGCAGAGAGTAATGTAAATGATCCCAAGGAAAGAGCAATTCAGAAGGGGCAGGTGCAGCCAGGTGGGCTGATGGGCTGGTGAGGCTGGCATGCTCTGCCGGGGCTGTTAAGGGGTGGATGCAGATCACCCGTCCAGTGTGTTCACATGTGGCCTCCAGGGTCCTACGCCCAGGGAATCTAATGCAGGAGCTTTCTAGTGCATTAAAGAGTCTGAACTTTAAAAGAAACCATATAAATGTCTTAACACAATAACTAAGAAAATGACATGAAGGCTATGTTAACCAGACGGGTGAAAGTATTTCAAACTGTATAGAAACAACACACTGTACCCATGATAGTATTAATGTATCACAGCTATGATTTAATAAAAATTTAATAAAAAATGACTTTTAGCCAGGTCTGAAGGAAGAAGCCTGATATGCTACGAATGGAGGAGAGAACATCCCAGGTACAGGAAACAGTGGAGCAAAAAAAACCTTGAATTAGGAAAGGGCTCGTTGTGTTTGAGAAGCTCAAAAGATGCCAGCTTGGTGGGAGCATGGTTAGTAATATGGAAAAACATAGAAAACCAAATAGAGTTATAACCAACGTCTGGATCATGCAAAGTCTTAAACAAACGTTTGGATTTTGTTTCATATAACCATTGCTGAATAACAGACCACAACCAAACGTGGTGGCTTAAAATAATAATAACTTCTGATTTCTCATGAAAAAAAAATAAAAGAAACCAACATCATTCTGATCTAAGACAAATTTTAAGAAATACTAATGGAGTAAATTTTCAAAGCTCATGGCAAAACTTTGAAAAACATATTTTTAGTAAGGTGGGAAGGAGAAATGGTAAAGGAAATGAGGCTGACATGAGTTAAGGGGAAGGAAAAGCAGCTTAACGAACTGTCTGGAAACAGGGAGTAAACCACTTGTGATTTTATTTCCTAAATATTTCTGAACTTAAACTAATTGTCTTCTTAAGAACCATATGTTGGATACTTTTTCCTCCATTCTTGTGATACTTTGCTCAAAAGAACATTCTCCAACTCCATCCATGTGAACATGAAGGACGTAAAGTCTCCATCCTTCTTAATGGCTGCATAGTGTACCTTCTTAATGGTGTACATATACCACAGTTTGTTGATCCATTATCCAATGTACACACCCCTATTATGAAACTAATTTATACCTTTTATATGAAAGCTATAACCAAATAGCCTAAGAATATGGGGAGGGGGAAGGGGGGAGGGAGGGAGAAATGGGTGGAGGGAGGGGGATTGGAGGGATCACTTCTGAGGTTTATCTTACAGGGGTACAAGTGAATCTTTCTAAGAGTAGAATGTGAACCCTTTAAAACAACAACTGAGAAAATGACATGAAGGCTGTGTTGACCAGTTTGATGGAAGTATTTCAGATTGCATGTGAAAACCCCACACTGTACCCCAGAAGTGCATTAATGTACATAGTTACCATTCAATAAAATTTAAAAAAAATATATCCTATATAATATTCTATATATTTCTTCTATATATATTCTAATGTATAGAATATTCTATATAATAAATAGAATTTAAACTTATAAAATTTTAAGTTTATAAATATTTTTATAATAAAAATTCTATATATTATAGAATATATATTGAAGTATAAAACACAAAGAAGAAAAGTCTGGTCTCCTAGATAAGAAAGTTAAAAAGGCCCCTGCAAAAACAATGAATTTGGGGAATGACTCAATTGACCAAGTATGTCCTGTTCTCCACAAAATGCAGTTTCTAGCTTGTGACACAAAGTAGAGTAATGGTCATAGTTACAGAACAGTGAGTACAGCAAATGTCACAAACATCACCAGACTAATAGACACCACCGATTGCCAGGAAAATAGCAAGTAGCAATTATGGCTAAAAAGAAAAAGAAAATTGGCACATGTGGCAACTGAGGTAATCCGTGACCAACAAGAAGTAGACAAGAATACCTCAGGACCAAAGGGACCAGTGAGAAGCCCTATAGATAACTGTGGGAAGAACTAAGAAATGATACTTACACGTGTGTACCGCAGTTGTGTGGAGTCTTCCCTCACTTGTGAAGGAGGCCCTTTTCCTCCTACGGAAAAGTCTATGCTTTTCCTTGCTTTGCTTTAAATAAACTGTGCTCTTTTTTCCTGTAGCATTGGAGTCCTGGCTGCTTCATTTCCCACCCCCTCTTATCACTCTGATTCAGTTGAACTTTCCAGTTTGCTAAATGAATGGGACTGAGTCTACTGAAGACTTTGAGGGGCTCAGAAGACCCCTGACAGTGTGAATGAGTTGGACTAACTTTATCCAAAAACAAAACAAAAATCCTTTTAAAGCTAAAATCATTCAAAAGAATTTAGTGCTGACAGAGGAAGAAAAATTGAACTGAATTTCAATGAATTTGGACTATGAATAAATGGTCTAGAAATTACCCACAGAATATTCAGGAATTTATAATATTATACAAGTGATTTTTAAGGCAGTTAGAAAAAGATACTAAATGCGTGTTGGGACAATTATCCAACTATCAACAGGAGATGATATTAGAAGAAATCCAATTAGATCCAAACATCAGTCCTTATGTGTAAACACCTAAGTTTTTTCAAGTAAATCAAAGATGCAAACACTTAAAAAGTAATAATATAAATACTATGTATTATAAGAAAGCTTGTTTAAAGAGTTTCTTAAAATATAGCTTTGGTGAGGGGAAGACATTACTTTGTCTTTTGAATAGAGATCCTGAAAAATGTTTACAGTAAACCTCATAATAAACAAAGTGAAAGCCTATAGTAGATATACAAATGATAACAGAATCAAAGCATACCACTGCAGAAAATCATCAAATCACAAAAAATTGCAGCAGAGAGGACAAAAGCAAGAGAAGACCTATAAAACAACCAGAAAACAATAACATGGAAATAGTTAATCCTTACCAATTAAAATTACTTTTAACTATAAATGGACTAAATTTACCAATCAAAAGATAGCTAGATAGCTGGGGGGGGGGAGGCAAAATGTCCAAGATCATCTCAGAAAGATGGAAAAGTTTTAGATGAGAGAGAAAAAAAGACAAACAAACAATCATAGATCAAGTGTCATTTTGAGAGAAAAGTTCTAGAATCTATAAGAGATTCCATAGGAAGAAGTCGCAGAACAGAGGGGGGAGGAGCAAGATATTCTCAAAGGGCAATCCTGAGAGTCTTGGAGTGCAGAGGAAAGGGTAGATGGAGAGATTTGTCTCTTTCCTCCCTCACATCTCTGGCAGTCAGCATACTCCTGAGCAGCTAGAGAGCTCCTCTACCCCCATAAGCCCTAAAGCTGCTGCTACCAGTGAACTGGGAGCTTCTTGAGGACAAAGCACCAGCCTGCCAGCCTCCTTGGGGCACTTCCCATCACCCCAGACCCAAGCCCAGGCAGCATGCACCCATTGCTTCTCCCCACACTGTGTGTTTTTGTCTTCCCCAGGGGGCTTTTGCCCCCTCAGTTTTCACACAAACATTTCTCAATTCCAGTCCAGATTATAGGAGCTACAGGGCGCTAATGTATCCTGGAGGATCTGATCCCAGATCCTAGACATTCCTGAAGGGCTGCCTTCCAGAGAAAGGGACAAAGATGACCAGAGTGCTAGCTTTCCTCAATCTAGACTCTTCCTCCCCCACTGATGGCAGCTAAGAGAGACAACTGAGCCAGGGCTCTCAGGAGCTGCTGCTTCCCCCTGTTGGTACATATACCACCACAGTAGGGCTTCCACAGAGATGTTTACTCAAACCTCTCCTCTTAAAGACCTACAAAAGGGCAGTGCCTGTGGCTCAAAGGAGTAGGGCACTGGCCCCATATGCCAGAAGTGGTGGGTTCAAACTCAGCCCCGGCCAAAAACTGCAAAAAAAAAAAAAAAAAAAGACCTACAGAGGACTATGGGGTGCTCAGACTAGGCGCTCCCTGCTCGATAATATCCTCCAGTACTGCTTGCCTGGCTGTTCCATTGGAGCAGAATACACCCCAAAATGGAAGAACATCATACCTGTTAAGCACTCCATAGGAAACACGGAACCAGCATGCTTCTCCCTGGCACAGTCAGAGATTGCTCTTCAGGGACCCAAGGACAGCCTGCAGCCCAGATCCCATGTCCCTAGAACGCAATCATGCTGCTCAGGGGCATGGAGGGGAGATTTGTGAACTATTCCTGGGAGTAGAGGGAGCCTGCCTGGGTAGAACTAAAGAGAGAGCAAGAGTGCTTTCATCTCAGGTGGGATCCTAGAAAGGGAAGCTCCCAGCCCAGGTGCCATCATGGAGTGTGTAGCTAGTTTGACCTGCTTGCTGACAGATTCCAGAGAGAGACAACAGAGTAAGGGGGCGGGGGAAAAAAATGAAACCTGCTCCTACTGTAGCCAGATTGTGAATCTCAATGACCCTGCCCCAAAAGCAGACTTTCTGGCTGGGTGGGGTTAATTCAGCACATCCCTGGTGGTTCTCCCCAGAAACATGGCGCAAACCTTTGACTCCTGCCAAAACAGCTCCTTTACCAACTGTTGTAGAGCCTGAGGGCAAGCTCATCCAATTCAGCCCTGGCCCAAGCTCACTCCCCCATCTCTTTCTGCTATGGCAAAGAATAAGGACTCACTTGGAAGTTTCAGGGCCCTACCCACACATGAGGCATTCCAGTGATTCTCCTGAGGGGCTAGAATAAGGTGACCAGATTTTAACATTGGTAAAGCAGGACACTATTAATGGGGGGGCAGGGTCTGACAACAATGTAAACTTTGATTAGCAGTTCTTGATAATCAGTTCTCAACAATTATTTGTTATTATTAAAGTTTAACATTATAAAATTAACAAAAATAATATAAAACTCATATCCTGGCAAAATAGCCACATGGCAGCCGAAAAC
>CAUYQV010142162.1:0-19068 GCA_963574575.1 Galagoides demidoff
GCGCCTGTGGTCCCAGCTACTTGGGAGGCAGAGGCAGGAGACTTGCTTGAGCCCAGGAGTTGGAGGTTGCTGTGAGCTGTGATGCCACAGCACTCTACCCAGGGGGACAGCTTGAGGCTCTGTCTCAAAAAAAAAAAGAAAAAAGTTAAAATAATTAAAAAGTTTATAAAGTAAAAGGTTACAGTAAGTGAAGGTTACTTATTATTGAAGAAAGAAATATATTTTTAAATAAATTTAGTGCACAGTGTTCATAAAGTCTGCAGTGCTGCATAGTAATATTCTTGGCCTTACCAGTCTCTCACCTAGAGCAACCTCCAGTCCTGCAAGCTCCATTCATGGTAAGGGCCACATACAGGTGTACTATTTTTAATCTTTTATACTGTATTTTTACTGTACTTTTTATAAGTTTTGATACACAAATCTGTACCATGATGTTATTATTGCTTGTAGTATTTAGTACAGTAACATACTATCCAGGTTTGTAAGCTAGGAGCATTAGGCACAAAGCACTTCTTAGAATATACCCCTGTTGTTAGGTGATGCCTAATTATATAAAGAAAAACTCTGGTAGAGAGAAACTAAATGACTTGCTAGGCAACAAAGTAGATTGATTAAAGGCTGGGATGACCCTGCTGTCCACGTCTCCCCTTGCCCAGCACCTTATCTATTTCCTACTCTAGGTTCCAGATAACACAGCCTACTTAAAATCCACCAGAAAGAAAGCCAATCAACCAATTTCCCCACCCACTCACCCACCACCACCCAAGAAACCCACCAGCATCTGTTGGAGATTTGCTTCGCTGTGCCTGACTTGGTGTTTGGTGCTGTGGGGAATGGCAGAGCACGGCCAAACAGGGTCTCTGCCACCCTGGTGCTTGTAATCTAGTTGGAAAGATACGACAAAAATACATGACATAATTACAGAATCTGACAGAATGTAATAAAGTGCTAAATTGTGTGGTACAGACAATTAGAGAACAAGACAGTATATAATAAAGTGCTAATTGTGTGGTACAGACAATAAGTATAATAGGAGTTCAGTGAAGGGATGGATGAGTGTGGGCTGCAGTCTTCAGGGAAGGCTTCTCATCATGTCAGTGCTGCCGTGTTTATCTAGTGCATGACGGGAAATGGAATATGAAATAGAAGATGGATTAAGAGCAGAATAATGGTGCTGCACTGTGGTGTCTCTTCTCCATCTGGATGAGGAGGGAAAGAGACAGAGCCCATTGAGACGCAGTTTTTGCTACTAAAAAAGTCAGATAGAGAAATACCTCATTTTCCCTGCTAGCTGTGTTAAGGAAAACTTCCACAGAAACTTAAAATTGTATTTTAAATTGAATAATGTTTCAAATGTACTAGGAGAGCTCACTGTTTAAAGGAGCCTTGTTATAAGTTCTTTTCTTAAATGAAGAATGCTTTTGCATTTTAGATAATCACTTTGTTTATCTTTACATGAAATTTTTCAAAGCAAATAGTAAATAGATGCTCTCATGTGCTGCTGTTGGGACTGATAAACCTTTTGCAAGGTAATTTGGCAACGTGTACCTAAAATCTTGGCAACATATGTACTCTTCAGCCTATCAGTTTCACTTCTGGGAATTTGTCCTAAGGACATAATAATTCTGGCTAATTGCAAGAATAACTTTTCTACAAGGATAGTTATCACAGAGTTAAAATAAACTGGAAAAAATGTGAATGCCCCCAAATAAAGGACTGGTGAAAAACACATATGTATAAAATGGAGTGTATGGTCAGCAAAATGGTTCTGTAGCAAAATATTTAATATGGTGGGAAATGTTCACAATACATGGGTAAATGCAAAAAGCAAGTTCTAAAATGTGTAGGGTGTGATCCCCTTTTGGTTACACATGTTTCATGCAGAAAAACATGTTTTATTTACAGAAACGTATCTGAGAGGTGAGGTGATATGTGATTTCCACTTCTTTAGGCTTTTGTGAAATTTCCAAGCTACATGTTTTTGTTTTGTTTGTTTTAGAGATGGGGGTCTCACTCTGTCACCCAGGCTGGAGTATGGTAGTGTTGTCATAGCTCAGTGCAGCATTGAACTCCTGGACTTAAGCGATCTTTCCCTCTCAGCCTCTCAAGTAGCCAGGACTACAGGTGCCCACCCCCATTCTCAGCTAATTAAAAAAAAAAATTAGAGATGAGATCTCATTATGTTATCCATTCTGATCTTGAATTCTGGGCCTCAAGCAATCTTCCTGACTTAGTCTCCCAAAGGGCTGGATTACTGGGATGGGCTACCACATCCGGCTTCTAAGCTCCGTGGTTTCTTTTGTAATAAAACATATATTAAGATTCTACTGTTCTCTAATTTAATTTGCTTTGAAAGTTTGAATAGTCATTATTTAGACTGTCATCCAGTGAGTTCTTTTAGAGTAGGAAAATGCAGAGGGAGTAATTCTATAAGGAATATTCCAGACCTAGGCGGTAGGGGTCAGTTAGAGCCAAAGAGATCATGGAACTAGTTGTCAGAAAAATTATTTCATTCTCTTTTGAATTATAAATAATTCCTATTACCAAAATGTATATCTCCTTTCCTTAAACTCACATCCATGTGGGAATTATTTGGGAAGGATACACACTCTTTAAGGCTTATACAACATGAAGTTTTAGTAGCAGAGCCTACCTTAGAGGGGTGGAAAGCCCAGGTCATGGATCCATTTTTAAAATGTCTGGAATACTGAAAAAATATGCAAATGTTCTGAAACACAGTTTCAAAAATTGTGGTATATTTAAAATGTTAACCAAATTGATACCATTACATAAAGAATATATGAACAGAAAGTAAAACTTCATTGTGAGATTATGTGGAAGGTTCAAACTGGAGATCTTGGTAAATATGGGGGCCAGACCAAATTAGGCTCTGCCTGGAAACCATGTGGGTGGGATTAGTGAAAAAAATCAGAAAATATGTAGAGAGGATTTTGGAATTTTCAGTCCAGGGGATTTTCCACATCTAAAGTAAAAACAAAATAGTCGTTTTCTCTTCCAAGAACTTTCTTTAGAACTGTTTCGAAAGGGGCCTTTCTCTGAAACATGTCAATACAATACCATTCTACTTTCTCATCCTGTGATGTGGTGTCTTCCAACATGTTTCAGCCCCTTGTAGTTAATAATTTTCTGTTTAATCTAGCTTCTCCTCTTCTGGTGTGCCTGGAGAAAATAAAATGCAGCAGGTCAGAATTTGACTTCCTTTCCTATGCCCAAAGAACTTATAGACAATCCTTGGATGCCTAGGTTTGGGGGAAGTCAAACCTTAGCCAAAATGGGGGTATGTGCACTTCTCTTTGAAGAAACCATTTTATAGAAAACATTTTGCTGGGTTAGGCAGCATTCCTGAATATTTCTTTGTCTCCAATTATAATAATCTGTGTGATTGAAATTCTCTGTCCCTAAACATCCATTGTATAGTTTTGTGTGTTTCAAAGCAATAGTGTTCTCCCAAAGCAGACTTCTACTAATAAAAAGTTCTATCTCATGCAAATCTTTAAGCTTGTGCCACCTGACTTCTTAAGAAACTGCTACCACCTGACTTCTTAAGAAACTGCTAATTTAAATGAAAAGGAGGCAGAGACATCTCTACCGGGCCAAATGGAGAAGAAGCAGAGGCCTGTGTTCAGGGTGGGAGCCCTTTCCATGAATCCTGTGTGTAGGGCTTTTTCCAGCTCTATAAGATCATTACTTACATTTATAGAGCACTTTTATAGTTTATGTCATTTGATCCTCCATTTTAAAGAGAAGAAAGTAAGTTCATCACATAGAAGAATTGAGATTTGGTTCTTTGATTTCTAAGTCAGGTGCCTCCCCTGTTGACCCACAGTGCCTTCCCCAGGTGGGCGGAGCCTTCCCTGGCTCTCCTCTCACATTCCAGTACAGGCAGGATGTTGTTTTCTTTTTACTGCCAGGAAGTGTCTTATTTCATCATCTTTTTCTCACTTTCACAAGGGGAACTTCCCTTGGCCTTCAGTGGACTTGCTATTTTCAGTGTCTCCTTGGATCCCATTCTTGCCAAGGCCCCTGGCTTTTGCAGATTGACTCTGACTAACCACTTACAGATCTCTCCTGGGAGCTGTGACATGTCCCATGTCCCAGCAATGCTGGAAGGACGCAGTGCTTGAGGGCTGCCTGAGGAAGCTTTAAGGTTCCTCTAGACAGGTGACATATGCTGGTCAAGACACCCTGCCATCCCAGCGATGGCGTTTACCCAACTCTGTTCGTAGCTCTAACAATGAATTTTTGTGATCTAAGTGATCACGATACAGACTTTGAGACAGCTTAAAACCTTATCTCATTTGGCTTGGGATGCAGCCATAGTAACAGCCACCACTCAACAGTTTTGTAGAAGGAGGGGAAAATACTGACTGCCTGGGAAGCTTGAAAAGCTCAAATAGCACTTAATTAATGCATGCATACATTAACCAAATATTTTCTGTGCATCTGCCATGTTCACAGCCCTCTTTTTAAGACTCTAACAGTGAAATGACTGATTTTATGTTCCCCATACTTTTGCACAGTGGTAAGGCAGCTGTACACACTGACAGTTGTAATTGAATGCGACATATACAACAGTGGTGTCAAGGGCAAGCATAGAGGATGAGGTGTGTAACTCTGCCCAGGGGAATGAAAGAACCTTCACAAGGTTCTTTGCAGATTTCTGTGAAGCTGGTGCTAGGATTTGAAGGACAATAATGACACCAATTGCATAATGCTTACTATTGACCAGGAACTGTCCTATTCTACACATTTTCCAAATATCACCCTATTTAGTTTTTCAAAAACTCCATAAAGTTGGTGCAATCATTATGCCTACAGTAATCCTGAGTCACAGAGAAGTCAAATAACTTGCTCAATGTCATTCAGTCTGGGAAATATGGAGCTCTATTCTACTATGAGTTGCTGGGGTTCAGGGCATGGATGGGGTAGGAGGAGTAGCGGACATTCTAGGCTGAGGGAACAGTATGGGAAAAGCCCCAAGGATGTGAAAAAAATATGGCATGTTTGTTATTTTTGTTTTGAATTTCAATGGGAGGAAAACATAGAGGCATTGATTGTACATACAATGATTGATCATTTTCCGTTCATCATAAAAGTTTGTCTAGCGATTATTTGGAAAGTGATTTATCAACACCATTTATTGAAATTGGACTGTTTTCAAATGGCTGCTGTCTGACTGGTCATCCTGTTGAGTTGTTGGCTTGGGTTATTTTAATTATATCCCCAGAAGGAAGACTATAGACTTCTTGATTTCCCATGATTCCTGGAATTAATTTATTCCAATGCTGCTTGAGGCCAAAATTGCAAGATTGATTCCCACAGAAGACGGCATTTCCAGAAGAAAATTCTTTGGCATGACCACAAAGCACATTCCTGATCATGGCCAAAGTTCTTGCCAATGTCAATTATGGGTCACCAAGGCTATGCAAAGTTTCGTGTGGTACATTCCTAGTGTTCCAGAGTATGTGAAAAGTCCCAGAATGTATATGTATTAGCAGCACAAAGAAAGTAGGGCAGAATTCAGTCCCTAGAATAGTGCCTAAATGGAGAATAACCTGGCTAGTTTTATATTTCTTGCATAATTTTCTCTCAGTGGACTAGAGGGTAACAACTTCCTTCTTTCCTTCCTTCCTTCCTTCCCTCCAGCATTTTCCAAGTGCCAACTATAATCACATCTAGTAACAACATTTACCATTTAATAGAGAGCTTACTATGTGACAGCTACTGTGTTAAGCACCTTAAACTTAACACAGTTAATCCTCACAATAACCCCATGAGGTAAAGATAACATTACCTCTCACCCCCTCCAGAGGGATACAGAGGAATTAGGAAACTTGCGCCATATCACACGGCTGACAGAGCGGGCAGAGCTTGGTTTCCATCCCAGACCAGCCGTAGTCCAGAACCTGTCTCCTTATGCGCAAGGTTCTAAAGTAGGCCCTGTCACAGATATGAACAAAAAACCATAATCAAATCCAAATGAAACAGGTGTAGAGAACCAGCTCAGCTCTTTGCCCACCGAAACAGAAACCAGCTGATATGCTCGCATGAGATGCATTCTTTGGGACAATCCCAGACCTGTCATCATTCCACCCCTTTCTCTCCACCCTGCCCCAGGAAATCATACTGGAGAGCATGTGAGTAAGAGTGACATTATTATAGGAATGACATTGAATCAGTACTTATTTATAGAAGTGATAAATCCTTTGAACATTTTTGTGCAAGAGAATGGTGGTGTGCATAAATCTTAGGACACAAATGAAGGTATCCAAGAAATAAAACATTTCCTTTGTTTCTATAAATCAGCTTAATTTGGCTCTGGACTTTAGGGCTGGCAGGAAGTCTGGCCTCTGTTATTCTGGGCTAATCTCCCACATGCCCTGTGAACTTGTGCCAAGATCTGGGGTCTCATGCAGGGCCAGTGTGGTGGACAATTGTCTATGCTGGCTCTTCTGGGACTGCTGCTTTCCCTCTTAAGATCCTTTTGGCCCTTGGAGCTCTGAAACTTTATGAGGAGGCTGCCCTAGGCCCGAACCCAGCTCTGCAGCTTTTCTGAGGCCTTGTGTGGCCTTTTCCTCCAAGGTACCTTAGGTCTCTCTTTCCAGTAACCTTGGGCATTTTTTTTTTCTCAAAGGGAAATCCTTTCCCCACTTTCTTTCTGAGGCACTTTCCTCTTCATCAAACCCTATTCTTCTCAGTGGGTTTTGCTCTTTGGAAAAGGAAAGAAAGCTGTAAACTAAAACGTATACTTTCTGTTCTCTTTCTTGTTACAAACTTTGCAAGGCAAGTAAGCAAAAATCTCCTTGAACTGGAAGAGGAAAAGTGTAACTAAAACAATAATAATTTGTCTTTAGAGTAGAGTTTACCTGGAAACTTATCCTTCATTTCTTCTTCCTCTTCTCTCCTTTCTTCTTTCTTTCAGACGAGGTCTCACTTCGCACCCACACTGGAGTGCAATGGCATCATCATAGCTCACTGTAACTTTGAACTCCTGGGCCCAAGTGATCCTCCTGCCTCAGCCTCCAGGGTAGTTGGGGCTACAGGTGCACACCCCTGTGCCTTTGCTCCTTTATAAATATGAAAGATGCCATTGATCAACTTAATAGCACAATAAAGGAAACATCAGTTTGGTACATATATATGTTAGACTTTTATTTTTTACTATGTATACATATGTTTAACAATAATCAACAAATATCTGTTGAATGCTTACTGTGCCTTGCAAGGAAGTTTGATTTTATTTAAGTGTCAACCTGTTGGAGAATTTGTAGTCCATAACCTGATTTTCTTTATGTGTTTTCAAGATCCCAATAGCCCATGAAGAAGGGATTGTAAGGACAAAAGACTCTTGAACAGTGGCCCAGATATAAGATGATGATGTTTGAGGTAGAGCAGGAGTCATGCGGGTGGAGAGATGAGCAGGGATTCTGGATCTGGCTGGGAGGGCAAATAGACCTGGCTGGGGACTTGGCACAGAGGCCACAGGCAGTTAAGAAATTGAAGATGATTTTCTTTTTTGAGACGGAGCCTCAAGCTATCCCCCTGGGTAGAGTGCCATGGCATCACAGCTCATAGCAACCTCCAACTCCTGGGCTCAAGCGAGTCTCCTGCCTCCACCTCCCAAGTAGCTGGGACCACAGGTGCCCGCCACAATACCTGGCCATTTTTTGGTTGCAGCCATCATTGTTTGGCAGGCTCAGGCTGGGGATTTGAACCCGCCACTTTAGGTGTATGTGGCTGGCGCCTTAGCCGATTGAGCCACAGGCACCCAGCCAGTTTTTTTTTTTTTGTACTATCTTTGGTTTTGATATTAGAGTAATATTTGCTTCGAAAAATAAATGAGGAAGTAGTTACCTTCTCTTCAATGTTCTGGAAGCAGTCACACAACACTGATGTTAATTTTTCTTCAAATTATTGATAGAGTTCTCTGGTGAAGCCATCTGATCCTGGAATTTCCTTTTGGGTAGGTTTTTAATAATGAATGCATTTTTCTTAATAGTTATAAGTCTATTCAAATGACACATTTCATATTAGATAACTTGTGGTAGCTGATGCTTTTTGAGGAATAGGTCTCTTTCTCCCAAGTGGTCTAATTTATGTGTGCAGAAATGTACGTAGCATTTCTTCATTATTCTTTTAATGTTTTCAGGATCTGCAGTGTATATCCTCTTTAACCCCCGCGGTCAGTCCATTTGGCTTATTAGTAAGATTATGGCAAACTGTAAATAGATTAAGTACCTACAACTAAAGCAGGAAAACCATACCAACTAAGGAAAAAAACTTTCTTTAACTTGTGTAAGGCAAAAAGCTCGAAGACATTAAAATAACAATTCACTTTTAAGATTAATATGTGGATATTTAAATATTTTCCACAGATGCAGATGGCATGTTTCACATATGTGCTTGAGTGACATAGTGTGAAATTATCTCACATTGCAATCTGTGTGGATCTACACTTCTAATCATAAAAGGTACCAGGGTCAGGTTCCTTAGTTTATATATATATAATAACAGATAAGAAAATGGCCAAATTAGTAGAAGGACTTGCAAGAAACAGAATTAAAAGTACCTCTGAAAGAGTGCAGTGTATATGAAGTTGTTCTTGAGCAAAACAAGCATGCCTCAAAATATAGCTCATTTGGTTTTTAACAATAAAAAGTTAAAATTTTTGCTATAATTCACATATGGTTGTCTGAAAATCTGTACTTACCCCTCTGCAAATTAGCTTCACCTTACTAGCTAATCCAAATCCCTCTGATGCTTTCAGAAGCTTGATTGCTTCCAAAGTCCTCTGAACTGAATGTGCTCTGTTTGCCCTTCCAAATTCCTTCTCTTCTCTTTTCCATCCTGCTCTGTGACCCAGGAGGCTGACCTTCTGTACTGCATCAAGGAACTCCCTTGATCTGTCTTCAAGTTGCTTGAGCCAGTTGAGAAACCCGCTGATCTCAGAAAGGAGCAGAAATAATTCAGGTTTTAATTCCCCTAGCTGAATCTCTGTTGAGTCACTGGGGCTAGCTGGATCCCTTCATGATAGGCCATAGTTCCCAAAAGCCAGCCCCATACAACTCTCTCCAGAGTGTGTTAACTGCTGTCTCTCTCTTTCTCCCTTCACTGGTCCTAGGGTGGTGTGTTCTCTGTATAGTTTTCCTGTCTATTTCCCACACCTTTGTAAATAGTCCCTTTATTAAACTCTCCTTGAATTACCCAATTCAAGTGAGCTATGTGTTTCCTGATAGTACCTTGATACATCCTACAGATGATAGTTTCCAAATCCCAAATAACAGACATAGTATGTCAATTTTCAAAGAGCATTTATTTTTTTAAAAAGTCATTTACAAGTATTTATAGAAAGGGATTTCCTCTTTTTAAGACAGACGAATATAAGAATGTGAGATTAAAATTGCATGCAGACATCTGTTGTTTTGTTTTAACTGTGTCTATGGTATTTGTAAGTGCAGTATTTGCTTATCTAACTAGTATGCCGTTACAGTCAAATATTATCCATGTGCACCACTCACACTGTTTACACTCTCTGCATCTATTGGTATCAGAACTCTTTCTTGCTATCTAGTTAATACTCTGCTCAGCCTTATGTAGACCACAGGCCTGCTCTGTCTCTGATAAAAGTGGTTAGATTACCCATCAATTTCTATTATATATATCCAATACTCACACCATCCTCTTTATGAGGGCAAATGATCAAGAACTAAAGTACATGGAAAACTGAGAAAAATATCTTATTTCCTAGTTGTGTAAAAGAAAACAACCCTATCTAAAAATCAATGGCAGTAGAAGTAAAATCATAACCTTTTTCATAAAAACGTTAGAGTTCAGTGTGCTTGGTTTCTGTTGATTTCTATCCAACGGCAGTTTCCCATATTTTAAGCTTAACAGCTATATCACAGCTGATTAAGTTGTATCAGCGTAGCCAAAATAAAATGGAATTAAGGCAGTTGTCCAGATAACTCAGGATCTCTCTCTCTCTCTTTTGCTCTCTCTCTCTCTATACATAGATAGAACAGCCATATCTCTCTGCAAAGGCAGGTAAAGGACCAAAACAGTTTTCTGCTACTCAAAACAAATCATATCTGCTTCTACCGTCATTAACTATAGTATAGCTATATTATTCCAAAGTAGCAATAGTTTGGAATGAAAGTTTTGGGGTCTAGACTATGTGAATGTTGATCTCAGTTGTGTCATTCATTTTGTCAAGTAAAAAACTTAATTTTTTACCTCAACTATACCAACTAGCATCAATATAGACCCCTAATAGATGAAAAATTTATTTTTTATAGACTCATACAATGTCAGGACTGAAGGGGACCTCTGAATTCACATAACCAGTTCCCTCATTTTGTAAACAAGGGAACTGGAATCTGAACAGGTTCTTCAGCTTGCTCAAGGTCACACTGATGAGCTTCAGCACAGTGCTTTGCTTAACTGCACTATCCAGTTATTAGTTGGTCTACAGGTGGCAAAAATTTCCAACTGCTTCATTCAATATTTTTTCTCCCTTCTGCCTTTTTTCTGACCATATCTAGAAAAGATGCTAAAGATACATATAGGAGAGGGACTTTGATTCAGTGGCAGCCACTCAAGGGGAAACTTCTCTATATTTTCACATACATTCTTTACTTTGACTAAGAAACCAATCTGGATATTGAACATGAAGAACACCAATTTTATTTGCCATCCTTTAAATCAAAGTACTCATGAGCTTTGCTCTTACCAGGAAGAGGAAAAGAATATGATAAAATTGTAAATGACTGGTAGATTTGGCCTCTTGAGTTTGCCACACGCTGAATACAAACAGTCTAACAGCAAAGATAGAGAAAGACTAGGCCAGAAAATTTGGGCCCCAGCTCTTTAACCAGAAAATAGAACAGACCAGTGAAACAGACCAATCAGTGCTTTCAGTGGCTTTCAATTTGATTCTAGTGACATAGACACAGTCTGACATCAGTGTCACATTTATTTTAATATTGCAGTGAAAAATGCTACTAAACAAAAATGTAATAAAGTCAGTATCAAGCAAATTGCTTCTCATTTACTGTAGCAAGAGAAACTTTTTATCTTTTTTTTGGCAAATGGTTCTGTAGTTATAGAACATGAGGACACATAGAATTAATCTCCCCAATATGAAAATGTTCCCAAGTTATCAAGTTGAAAGGCACATACCACTGCCCCAGCAGTTCATTCAAGTTGTCTTTAGCATGTGAAATTGTAGTTGTGCTTTTAGCTTGTTATCGCTGTTATAGGACCTTAAAAAGTGACATCAGTGCATACATATAGTTTCTTTTCGAATGGAGCAATTCTCTTCCTATTCTCTGGTTTCCTTTCTGCAGATCAATTTTTGTTAGTTCTCTGTCTTATAAAGGACTTAGTCCATGATGTGTTCAGAAAGATGCACTTCACAGTTTGGGCTGTATTTTATCCAGAAGGAATGAACACTTGAATTATCTTTGTGACCTAACACAAAATGGAGTTTCTTGAAGTATCAGGGTGATGGTGCTTCAATGTTGTCATTTGTTGGAACGCAAAAGTCCCAGATTATGATCTTTTCTCACTGGTTGTTTAAGGTTTACTTCCCTTCCAGAAGAGACGATTGGCAAACTATTATCCATATGGTATCTGATAAGGTGGCCGACATTATCAAACACATGATCCTTGGTCCTCACCTTGAAAAGGAAGTACAAATATATTTAGGTTAAATAATAGTCCTTCTGAAAGACACAAACAATTGAGGGCAGGAATTAGATATATCCATATAGTAGATATTTTGGTGAATATAGAAAAGTTACTTTTTTCTTTTTTTTTTTTTTTTAAGTGATTTTCTTGCCTTAGCCTTCCAAATAGCTAGGAGTACAGGAACCTGCCACAACACCCAGCTATTTTGTTGTTGTTGTTTGGCAGGCCCTGGGCTGGGTTCCACTGCCAGTCCCAGTGTATGTGGCCAGTGCTCTGGTCACTGAGCTACAGGTGCCAAGCCAGATTTTCTCATTCTTAATTACCATTGTAAAGCAACTATCCCTACAGGTTAGGAAAATAGTAAGCCCTTGTCACTTAATCCAAATTTGTAACCAGCTTCTTTGCAATATTCTTGTTTGATATACTCTATCATGTCACCATTTCTATAAATATTTAACTGGCTTATATACAAGTATGAATTCCAGTATTATAATTATCTTCCATTAAGCAGATCACGTCTATGCTACTCTGTCTCTGTAGGAAGCAGGCCCTTCAGGAGAAGTACTACTTCTTGGGAGTTCAACACTCCCATGTCTTCCAAAAGACCCCCTCAGACCTTCCTAATAGTCATTCATGTTTTTCCCACAGACTTTGTAGTAGCTGAATCACAAATATTCATTGCATGGAGCTTACCGCTACATATCAAAGGAATTCAATTTTCCCATGCTGTGCCTCCTCCTGTGGAATTTTCTCCCTAGAATTATTGTGTTCTTACCCTATGCATAGAATAGACGGCAGACACATTGCTATCCATCATGGCTCCTCCAGCTCAGTACCTGCTCAGGCCTATGCTCCCGTTTTGAGAGTGGCTGGGAATCATCCCTGAGAGGAAAGGCATGCAAGGCAGCACCTTGTAATTCTGCTAGATCTCCTGTGAGAGATTCTTTGAGTTCTGTCTAGGTATTGGTTTACAATATGAAAAACATATATACACGTATTTATTAAAATAATTCACAGAATTTGAATATGGACAATGAATCACATAACATATATCAATGTTAAATATCCTGATTTGGATCATTATACTGTAGTTATGTGAGAGCATCTCTGTCCTTAGGAAATACACATTCAAGGATTTAAAGGAAAAGGGCATGATGGCTTCAGCTTACTCTCGAATGGCTCCAAACCTTGAAGAAGTTTTTTATCTCCTCCATCTTATCCCTCCCCCATCAAATCAGCAGACCAATCCTGCCAGTCCATGTTCTTAATTCCAACTCATACCACCCTCTTTACTTCCTCTGCCTCCATTCTGGTTCAGGCTTTCACTACTTTTTACCTAGAAATCCCTAATTATTTTCTCTGTCCCTGGTCTTTCCCCTGTCTCTACTGATCCTGCATACAAACATCAAATTAATCTTTCTAGTACAGAGATTACAAACTCTGTTTTAGTTTGCTAGGGGATAGGGTGGCCATAGATCGTTCTAAGTATTTTGAATTAAAAATAAAGTCCTTTGGAGAAAATCAAATCTGGCCTCACTGAACCTCTGTCTCACTTGGCAGTAACTGGGTGGAGCTGAGTGGAGACTGCCCCTCGTAAGCAGGACGCGTGCCTTCCCATCCAACAGAGCCCACTGTACCATGTGCTCACTTCATCTCCTGTCCAGCTTTATTCACTTACAGTATTGGCCCAGCCCTGTAGACGTTTGTGGTTGTGACACCACCCATAGAAAAATAGAATACTTTTCACCATGGTAAAAACAACAACATGAGATATCTACTCTCTGAATGTATTTCTAAGTGTATAGAAGAGTATTATTAACTGTAAGTACAATACTGCACAGCAGACCTCTAGAATTCCTTCTTCTTGCACGACTGAAGGTCTATACCCATCTAACAGCTACTCTCTATTTTCCCCTCCCCCTCTTCCCTAGCAACCACCCTTCTACTTTCTGCTTCCATGAGTTTATCATATATATATATGTGTGTGTGTGTGTGAGATGATTCTAGTATTTATTTGCTCTTCATGATGCAGCATTTGCTCCTGAAAACATTGCCTCATATGACAGGATTTCCTTTCTTATAGTTAAGTAGTATTCCAGTCTATGTATATACCATATTTCACCTATTCATCCTTTGATGGACCTTTGTTTTCACCTCTTAGCTGTTGTGAATAATGCTATAATAAATACGCAAATATCTCTTCAACAGACTGGTTTCAATTCTTTTGGATAATTACCCAGAAGTGATGTTAGTAGATCATATGGTAGTTTTATTTTTGATTTTTTGAGGGACCTCCAAACTGATTTCCATAGAGCCTGTACAATTTTACATTCCTACTAATGGTACACTCCAGCTCTACTTTCTCCCCATCCTTACAAATACTTGTTATTTTCTGTGCTTTTTTTTTTTATAATGGCCATCTTAATGGGTATCAGTTTATACCTCACTGTAGTTTTGATTTGCATTTCCCTGGTAATCAATGATGCGAAGCATCTTTTCATATACCTGTAGGTTATTTTAATGTTTTCTTTAAAGAGATGTCTATTCAAGTCCTTTGCCCATTTTTAAATTGGGTTATCGAAGGGTTTTGCTATTAAATTTCTTATATATATTTTGAATATTAACTCCATAGTAGATATATGTTTGCAAATAGTTTCTCTCATTCATTAGTTTGCCTTTTCACTCTGTGATTGTTTTCTTTGCTATACAGAAGGCTTTTAATGTAGTCCTACCTCTCCAGTTTTAGTTTTGCTTTCATTGCCCATGTCTTGGGGGTTTTCTAAGAAATCATTGCCAAGGTCAATGTTATGAAGTATTTTCCCCAACATTTTCTTTTAGGAGCTTATAGTTTCAGATTTTATGTTTAATTCTTTAATACATTTGAGTTGATTTTTGTGTGGAAGACAAAAGGGTCCAATTTCATTCTTTTGTGTGTGGATATCCAGTTTTCCCAATGTCTTTTGTTGAAAAGACTATCCTTTCTCTATCATGCAGTGTTGGCATCCTTGTTGAAGGTCATTTGCCCATATATGAGTGGGTTTATTTCTGTGCTCTCTATTCTGTTCTATTGGTCTATTTCTGTCTTTATTCCAGTATGATAGTGTTTTGACTAATGTAGCTTTGTAATATGTTTTTTATTTTAATTTTATTTTTTAATTAACTTTTAATTAAAATCATAACTCATTTTGGGGGTACAATGTGATGATTTGATATACAATGTGGAATGCTTAAGTCAAACTGATTAACTCATCATCACCTCAAAAGAACTAAGAGTAAATTTTAAATATCATACCACAAAAAATAAGTGAGGTGTGTTTTGGAATCAGAAAGTGTGAGGCTCCTGCTTTGTTCTTTCTCCAGAATGTTTTGGTTATTCAGGGTTCACTGTGATTCCATGGAAATGTAGGATTATTGTTTCTGTGTCTGTAAAAAATGCCACTGGAATCTAATAAGATTACATTGAACATTTTAATAATATTAAATTTTCCAATCTATGAACACAGGATGTCTTTCCATTTATTTGTGTCTTCTTTAATTTTTTTCATCAACCTGTTGAATTTTTCAATGTACAACTCTTTCACTTCCTTGGTTAAATCTATTCCTAAATATTTTATTCATCTTGGTGCTAGTAAGTAAAATTGTTTTCTTAATCTTTTTAGATAGTTCATTGTTGATATATAAAAATGCAACTGATTTTTCTATGTTTTTGTATTTCCTGTCATTTTATTGAATTTGTTCCTTAGTTCTGACAGTTTTTTTGTGGAGCCTTTAGTATTTTCTACATATAAGATCCAATTATGTACAAACAGAGATAATTTACTTCTTCCTTTCAAATTTGGATATGTTTTTCTTTTTCTTGCCTTATGGCATTACTTTTGGCATTATGTTGACTAAAAGTGGTAAGAGTGGGAATCCTTACCCTGTTTTTGATCTTTAAGGAAAATTTTCTAGTTTTTCATTATTGAATATGATGTCAGCTGTGAACTTTTAATATATGGGCTTTATTATAACAGATTCAGTAAATTTCCTTCTATTCCTAGTTGTTTTTAGTGTTTCTCAAAAAAGAGTGAATTTTGTCAAAGGCTTTTCCTGTATCTATGAGATGGTCATGTGATTTGTATTTTTCATTCAATTAATAGGTTATATCACATTGATTGGTTTTTATAAGTGGAACCATTCTTGCATCCCAGAGATAAATTCTACTTGGTCATGATACTACATTTATGATCCTTTTAATATGCTATTGAATTTGGTTTTCATTTCTTGACATGTTTTTTCCTGGCTTTGATATTAGGACAATGCTGGCCTCATAAAATGAGTTTAGAAGTGTTTCTTCCTCTTTAATTTTTTGAAAGATTTTGAGAAACATTAGTGCTAATTCTTTAAATATTTGGTAGAATTCACCAGTGAAACCATTTGGTCATGGGCTTTTCTTTGTTGGTAGGTTTTTGATTACTGATTCAATCTCCTGACTAGTGATTGGCATATTCATATTTTCTATGTTTTTATGACTCAGTCTCGGTAGGTTATATGTATTTTAAAAATTATCCATTTCTTCTAGGTTATCCAATTTGTTGGCATATAATTGTTCATAGTAGTCTTTTTCATCCTTTTAATTTTGTAACATCTGTAGTGGTATATTCCCTTTCATTTCTGGTTGTATTTATTTGAATCTTCTGTCTTATATTCGTTAGTTACCTTAGCTAAAATTTTGTTAACTTTGTTAATCTCCTCAAAAAATAATTCTTAGTGCCATTTTTTCTATTTTTTTCTATTTCACTTGTTTCTGATTTTACTTATTTTTGTGCTGATCTTATTTCCTTCTTTCTGCTAAATTTTGGCTTAGTTTTTTTCTCCACCCCCAACCTCTTTTGGTTACTATTTATGTGGAATACATTTTTCTCTCCTTTCACTTTCAACTTATGTGTCCTTAGAACAAAAGTGAGTCTCTTGTAGATAGCATGTAGTGGCTTTTTTTTTTTTTTTAATGTAAGAAGGGTCTTGCTCTATCACCCAGGCTGGAGGTCAGTAGCTAAGTCATAGATCACTGAAGCTTTGAACTCCCGGGCTCACGTGACTCTCTTGCCTCAGTGTCCTGAGTAACTGGGACATCAAGCATATGCCACCATGCCTGGATAAAATCTTGTTTTTTCATCCACTTATCCACTCTGTATTTTGATTGGAGAGTTTAATTCATTTACATTTAAAGTAATCATTGATAGGGAAGGACTTACTACTACCATTTTCTTAATTGTTTTCTGTCTTATAGCTTTTTTGTCCTGTTTTTCCTTTCTTACTCTCTTTCTTTGCACTTCATTCATTTTTCCTGGTGACAAGCTTTGATTCCTTTGTCATTTTTTGTAGAAATCCTTCTATAAGCATTTTCTTTGTAGTTACCATGGGGCTTAAATAAAATACCTTATAGTTATAACAATCTATTTTAGTCTGATAACAACTTAACTTCAATTGCATACAAGTACTCTACACTTTTATTTCTCCTCCCTCATACTTGATATTATGGATGTCACAAATTACATTTTTCTGTAATGTATCCATTAAAATATTTTTATAGTTATATAGTCATGTACTGTATAATGATGTTTTGGTCAACAAAAGACCACATACACAATAGTGATGGCATAAAATTATAATAGAACTGAAAAATTCCTATCACCTCATAATGTTGTTCTAAGGAATTAACCATGGGAGTTGTTGGAACTGGAACAGGAAAGTATAGCTGAAGAGAAGACAAGAGAAAGGTTTTCATTAAAAGAGAAGAGTCATCATACATTATCTCTTACAAGTAAATACATAATAAAAAGAAAGAAACCAAGCAAACCAGCAGGGACGTATTTATAAAAAGAGTGATACCTCCTGAAGAACTACAGACAGGTCCTTCAAGAGTACTCCGGAAGAATCACTGACTCCTTGAGTAATTTCCAGTCCTGCAAGCTCCATTCATGGTAAGCACCCTATACAGGGGTACTATTTTTTTAAACTTTTATTTCATATTTTTACTGTCCCTTTTTTATGTTTATAGCCATGAATACTTAATATCTTAACATTAGGTTACAATTACCTGAAGTATTCAGTATAGTAACATGTTGTATGAGTTTGCAGCCTAGGAGCTATAGGCTATGGCATATAGCACGCATCCTCAAACTATGGCCCACGAGCCACATGCAGCTCGCCTAGGACATTTATCCAGCCTGCCGGGTGTTTTTGCCGCCGCTGCCTGTCCTGCTTAGCAGCTGACTCGTCACGGAGCCCACAGTCCAGCCCTCCAGCAGTCTGAAAGACAGTGAACTAGCCCCCTGTTTAAAAAGATTGAGGACCCCTGGCATATAGCCTAGATATGTAGTAGTCTATACTATGTAGGTTTGTGTAAGTACATTCTAAAATGTTTGGACAATAATGAAATCATCTAACAATATGTTTCTCAGAACATCTACATCATTAAGTGATGCATGATTATAGTTAGTTTTTATACTTTTGTCTTTTAACTTCTATAACCAGAATTAAAATTTATTTACATACCACTGTTATGACATTACAGAACTATGTATTGGTCTAGATATTTACCTTGACTGGTAAGCTTTATACTTTCATATCCTTTTGTGTTACTGTTTAGTGTCTTTCTGTTTCAGCTTAAAGGAGCCCTTCAGCACTTCTTGTAAGGCAGGTCTAGTGGTAATAGACTCCTCAGCTTTTGTTTATCTCAGAAAGTCCTACAGTTCTCCTTCATTTCTAAAATACAGTTTCACTAGACATAGTATTCTTTCTTCTAGCATTTGGAATATATCAAATTCACTGATAGTCTTATGAGGGGTATGAAAAACCTGCTAATAGACTTGTACATGACAAATCTCTTCCTACTGCTTTCAAAATTCTCTTTGACTTTCAACAATTTGATTATAATGTATCTTGGTGTTAATTTCTTTGAGTTCCTCATAGTTGGAATCCATTTGCCTTGTTGAATCCATTTTCTCCCCCAATTTGGAAAGTTTGGGGTCATTATTATTATCATTATTATCATTATTATTATTATTATTTTATTGAGACAGAGTCTTGCTTTGTCACCCTTGATAGAGTGCCATGGCATCAAAGCTCACAGCAATCTCAAAATCTTGGGCTCAAGCAATTCTCTTGCCTTTGCCTCCCTAGTAGCTGGGACTATAGGCATGAGCCATTATTTATTTATTTATTTATTTTTTGAGACAGAGCCTCAAGCTGTTGCCCTGGGTAGAGAGCTGTGGCATCACAGCTCACAGCAACCTCCAACTCCTGGGCTCAAGCAAGTCTCCTGCCTCAGCCTCCCAAGTAGCTGGGACCACAGGCACCCACCACAATGCCTGGCTA
>CAUYQV010142164.1:0-22122 GCA_963574575.1 Galagoides demidoff
CAGGCGCCCGCCACAACGCCCGGCCATTTTTTAGTTGCAGCCATCATTGTTGTTTGGCGGGCCCGGGCTGGGGATTCGAACCCGCCACCTTAGGTGTACGTGGCTGGCGCCTTAGCCGATTGAGCCACAGGCGCCGAGCCAAGAATCTATATTCTTGACTTCCAGTACACTTCTCTGTTCAATAATATTCTAAGATTGGGTGGTGCCTGTGGCTCAGTGAGTGGGGCACCAGCTGTGGCTCAGTGAGTAGGGCGCAGGCCCCATATACCGAGAGTGGCAGGTTCAAATCTGGCCCCACTCAAATTGCAACAAAAAAAAATAGCTGGGTGTTGTGGTGGCGCCTGTGGTCCCAGATCCTCAGGAGGCTGAGGCAGGAGAATCACCTAAGCCCAGGAGCTGGAGGTTGCTGTGATGCCATGGTACTCTACCGAGGGCAAGAAAGTGAAACTCTGTCTCTAAAAAAATAATAAAAATAATAATATTCTAAGGTTTTATATAGAGAATTGGTAAGGAGTTAATATGATCCTTATGACCACAATAAAATTCATTTAATCAAGAAAATATTGCTTAAAATTAGCCTTAGCTGTAAGACTAACCTGGAATTGAAAACAGAATAGGGCTGGCATTCAGAGTTGAAACACATAATTAAGAAAGTTAAATCTGTTCCTACACACAGACCAGTGTTTCATAAAAAATCTGTTGGCTCTGCGCCTGCGGCTCAAGTGGCTAAGGCACCAGCCACATACACCTAAGGTGGTGGGTTCGAATCCAGCCCGGACCCACCAAACAACAATGACGGCTACAACCAAAAAACAGCCGGGTGTTGTGGCGGATGCCTGTGGTCCCAGCTACTTGGGAGGCTGAGGCAGGAGACTCGCTTGAGCCCAGGAGTTGGAAGTTGCTGTGAGCTGTGAAGCCACAGCACTCTACCCAGGGGGATAGCTTGAGGCTCTGTTTCAAAAAAAAAAAAATCTTTCTGTTTATTATTATTATTTAACTTTTAACAACCAGCAACTGTGAAATTATTATAGGTAAAGAATATGGAGGAAATTAATAATGGTCTGGTAATAGGCAAGTTTTCTGAGATATATAAAAACTGATGACTAAAATTTAGGTTCCAGCTTCAAGAGAATGCATAGGTCCTGGTGCTTTTCTTAAATAATTAGTTATTGCCTTATAACTTTCAAAATTCTGAAAAACTATCCTGTGGAGTCTAGAAGCAGAGAATAAACTTGGCCAACCTAACATCTAGAGATATGTACTTGTGACAAATCCCACATATTTTCTGCAGCAGGTAGATTTTATTCATTAATAATGGTTCTTTTTATAACTTGCACAATTCTATAGACATTAAAACCGGAGAGTATTATAGTTTCAAATATAGGCATGATAAGCTGGGGATATTAAAAAAAAAAAAAGAACACCTGACTCTCGTGCCAATCAGTTTATGACTTGAGGCATGAGTTTGATTATCCTTATCTTAATATACATAATAACAAGGGTTAGTATTGGCCATAAAATTATACTGGTGATTGAAACTGCTGAGCATTGGAAAGAATTATTTGCTTCAATGTGCAGGAAAGAAGGTAACATCTCAGACATTTTGATCTTTATTTCCCAAGGGAAGAGGAAAGACAAGGAATGTAATGTTATGGTGATAGATTTATCCTCTTGAACAGATAATTAGAACATCTATCTCTAAACATACTTGGGGTCCAAAAGTTGCCAAGCTCAGAAAAATTCAGATGTTTAAATAGAAGAGAGGACTCAAAGAATTGTAACTCTTTGCTAGGACAAATGGGGTGAGTACCAGCAATAAACTGATAGGAAAGAATATTTCTCCTCTTTTTCCTCTTCCTCCTCCTCTCATTGTGAAATGAAGGGTGCCTTATTTGACTGATGAAATTTGAAGAAATGTCTGGCTTCTTGGTTCTGCTACTGGGTGAAAAAGCCAGTTCAATTCAGGAGACTGGTGTTAGCCTAATTGTGACTGCAAGTTGAAGCCAGTCAGATTTACCAGCATTGCAGGTACCATTTTGATCTGTATCTAACTCCTGTGTACATTTCTTAGTTGTTTCAAAATATATAAGAAGAATATGGGTGGGATTGTGACTTTCAAGACCTTTAAAATATCCTCGGTAGATAGATGCCAGGGGTTCAAATAAATCTTCCAGGCTTTGTTCCTCACAGAAACCTTCCCCATCATCACTCAGTTACGCAATGAGGAACTTCAGAGCTTGGGTTTTGGAGTCTCACTCCCTAAGTTTGAAGGCTGTCCTCACATTTGTCACCTTGGGCAAGTCACTTAACCCCTCTAGGCCTCAGTTTTCTCATCCACAAATTGGGGAGCATAAATAATAATACCATGTAATTACCCCATGAAAATATACTTGGATATTAAATACTCTCCAATTATGTGTGTGGAATTGAGCAAATACGGTATTTCTAAAATGACTGCTTCATTCCCTCTAACAGATACCAAAGGACTACTGTTAGAAATGTGAAATTGCATCATTCACATCTGAGAAGGCCTGCTACAAGTTGTATAATCCACCTTATGTCCTTACAAGGGTATTAGTTTTATATCCTGCTATCACAAGTTGCCAGAAACTTAGTGGCTTTAAACAACACTGTTATCATATTATAAGTTCTATAGGTCAGACATCTGAAATAGGTTTTAGTGGGCTCATAAAAGGAGTCCACAGGGTTGTATTTTCTTTCTGGAGGATCTAGGAGAGAACCTATTTCCTTTCCTTTTTCACCTTCTATACATTGCCTTCATTCCTTAACTCACAGCTCATTCCTTCATCATAAAAGTCACATCTCCCTCTGACTCTTCTCTTTTGCCTCCCTCTTCCACTTTGAAGAACCCTTGTGATTATATTAGATCTATCAAGATAATCTTCCTATCTCAAGTATCTTAATATAATCACATCTGCAAATCCCTCTTTGCCATGTAACTTAATCACTGGCTCAGAACATGAGAATGTGGGCACATTTGTGGGACCATTATTCTATTATGATGTTGATTTTTATTTCTTTCCTTAGTATAGTATAATTTACTTTATGATTCTGGGAGCTCCTGTGTTAGGTGCATATATATTTAGATTTGTTATATCTTTTTGTTGAATTTATCCCTTTATCATTTTATAATGATAATCTTTGTCTTTTTTTTTTTTTTGAGACAGAGCCTCAAGCTGTCACCCTGGGCAGAGTGCTGTGGCATCCCAGCTCACAGCAACCTCCAACTCCTGGGCTCAAGCGAGTCTCCTGCCTCCACCTCCCAAGTAGCTGGGACTACAGGCGCCCGCCACAATGCCTGGCTATTTTTTGGTTGTAGCCATCATTGCTGTTTGGCGGGCTGGGCTGGATTCGAACCTGCCAGCTCAGGTGTATGTGGCTAGCACCTTAGCCGTTTGTGCCACAGGCGCCGAGCCATCTTTGTCTTTATTTAACACTGTTGGTATAAAGTTTATTTTATCGGATATGAAAATAGTTGTGCCTACTTGCTGTTGGTTTCTATTTTCATGGAACTTTTTCCCCACTCTTTTACCTTGAATCTCTGAGGCTCTTTGGAAGTTTTTGTTTTTTTATTATCATTATTATTATTTTTTTGAGACAGATCCTCAAGCTGTCCCCCTGGGTAGAGTGCCGTGGCCTCACAGCTCACAGCAACCTCCAACTCCTGGGCTCAAGCGAGTTTCCTGCTTCCACCTCCCAAGTAGCTGGGACCATAGGTGCCCGCCACAATGCCCAGCTATTTTTTGTTGCAGTTTGGCTGGGGCTGGGGCTGGGATCGAACCTGCGACCCTCGGTATATGGGGCCGGCACCCTACTCACTGAGCCACAGGTGCTGCCTCGGCTCTTTGGAAGTTAAGTGGGTTTCTTGGTGATAGCATATATTCATTTATTTATTCATTTTTATTTATTTATTTTTTTGGCCAAGGCGGGGTTTGAACCCACTACCTCTGGTATATGGGGCCAGCGCCCTACTCCTTGAGCCACAGGTACCACCTGACAACATATATTTAAATTGTTTTTTCTTATCCATTTAGCCAATCTGTATCTTTTAAGGGAGACATTAAGATTATTCACATTTAAGGGTAGTATTGATATGTGAAATACTGCTCTGGTCATCATTTTGATTGTTATCTAGTTGCTTTCTTCTCTCACTTGTGTTACTGAGTTTTAACTTCTGGTTGTTTTTACACTGGTGGGTATTGACTGCTCTATTCCATGTATAAAATACTTTTAAGCATTTCCTGTAGGGCAGGTCTAGTGGTGACAAATTCCTATAGTGTTTTTCTGTCTGGTAAAGACTTTATCTCTCCATTTATGAAATTTAGTTTAGTAGGATTCAAAATTGTTGGCTGGCAGTTATTCTATTAAGGAGGCTAAAGATAGGATCCCATTTCTTTCTGGTTTGTAAGACTTCTGCTGAGAAGTTTGCTGTTATTCTAGTGGGTTTTCCTTTATATGTTACTTGATGTTTTCACTTTCCAGCTCATAGGAGTTCATCTTTCATGTTGACTTTGGTCATTCTCATGATTATATGCCTTAATGATGCCCTTTTTTTTTTTTTTTGCAGTTTTTGGGCGGGGTTGGGCTTGAACCTGCCACCTCCAGCATATGAGGCTGGAGCCCTACTTCTTTGAGCCGCAGGTGCCGCCCCTAATGATGCCCTTTTTGCAATGAATTTCCTAAGTGTTATTGAGCTTCTTTTTATCTGGATGTCCAAATCTCTCTCAAGACTAGAGAAGTTTTCCTCAATTATTCCCTCAGATAGGTTTTGCAGGCCTTTTTCTTTTTCACCTTCAAGGATGCCTATGATTCTTACATTTGGCCATTTTACATAATCATTTATTTCTCATAGACTATTTATTTCTCTTGATTCTTTGTTCTGTATTTTGACTAACTAGGTTAATTCCAAGGAGTTGTCATCAACCTCTGAAATTCTTTCTTGGTCCACTCTATTCTTAAAACTTTCCACTGTGTTGTGTATTTCCCTCAATGAATATATCATTTCCAGAAGTTCTATTTTTTTTAACATATTGAGTTGGTTTTACATTTTCTCTTGGAGCTCATTGAGCTTTCTTATAACCATATATGGAATTCCTTATCTGTCATTTCAGTATTTTCATTTTGGTTGGGATCTGTTTCTATAGAACTATAGTACTATTTGGGGGGTATTCTTTCACTCTGACTTTTCATACTTCTGGAGTTCTTACACTGATTCTTTCTTATCTGGAGCAGCTGTCATTTCTTCTTTTGTAATTTTCTTTTGTTTAAATGGGACTTTTTCCCCCTTCCTTCTTAAGGGTATGCCTATAGTGTATGTTGGGTAAGGACCTTTGGCTTTCTTGTGGTGCTTTGATAAGTGTCTAGGTTCTGGCTATATAGCTTGCTTATAGATGTGTGTGGTGATTTTCTCAATTGCTAGTTATTTGTATGCTGCAGTGGTGGTGTACTATGTGCATGGGCAGATTCCCTGTCTCTTATCAACAAGGGAAGATGGATTTCTTGGAAATCCTTTCTCTTTCCCCATCCCTGTGGTCTTTTTAACAGTGTGAATTATATTGTGATACCTAGTTTAATCTCTCAGTCAGTTGATGACACTTCTGTGTAAAAACCCCCTTTCCCCTATGTGATTGCATCAGTGTATGCTGTAATGGGCTGTACAAGTTGTTCTCTGTGTCAGTAAGTGACATCAGAGGAAAGAGCCAACTGTAGTGGTGTTTTCTGGGACTTGGCTTTAACCAATCAAGAGAAGCACTCTAATTTCTCAGGCAAGGTGTGTTGGGCCTTGGAGCTCCCAGGGAACTGCTTCCTGAGTTCCATCACAGCTAGAGTTGGAGGAGTGAGACTGAGTGAGGCTGGGTTGGACACGCTCATGTTCATCAAAGGCAGGCACAAGAGCTGTCTTGAAAAGGGTTGCGGGTCAGCTCCCAAGCCACTGGAGAAAACCACAAGGGAGGCACAAAAGTGACCCCATCAATCCAAAAATGTCTGCTCTTTGGTGGGGGACAGTCTGAGATTCACAGTCTGGCAGATGGGAATAGTTTTAGCTTTTCTCCCTCTTTTCTTGCCCCATGGATCTCCTTCCAGGATCTGGCTGCAAGCAGAGCCCAAACTTACCAAACTTATCAGCAATGGCTCTCAGGCCAGGATCCCATCCCAGACTGAAAATATAGCTTTTCTGTGGGGGAAGAGGTACCCCATCAGTGTGTTGTGACTTGGACACATACTATACTCTTTCCTTTTAATTCTGCCTGCATGAGGTCCCTTGTCTCCCAAGATTAGTTCACAAATCTCCCCTCCATGTCCCTGAGCAATATGATCAAGTCCTGATGGTACAGGGAGTGACCTGTGGGCCTATCTTGTGATCCCCCAAGTTCAATCCTTGACCACGCCAGGGAGAAGCATGCTGGTTTTGTGTTGTCTGTGGAGTGCTCGAGTAGGCTTAATGTCCTTCTATTCTGGGGAATGCTCTACTATGCTGGAACATCCAGGCAGGTGGCATAAGGGAGAGCCAGTGGGCAGGAAGCTCACAAATTTTGGGCACCCCTTTGTGTGCTGCAGGTCTTTAAGAGGAAAGGCAAGAACCTCATTCTCTGTAGGTGTCTTGGTGTGGTTGGAGCAATAACAAGGGGAAGCAGCCACTCCCAAGAGCCGTGGCTTAATTATTCCTTGGGGTGCCCATGCTAACTCACATGGGAACTGCCATGGCTGTGTTGGCAGCTATGAGTAGGTGAGGGGAGATGGAGGAAAAGAGTCTGAATGGAGGAAACCTGACACTCTGGCTACCTTTATCCGAAGGGACTCCTTTGGCTTGCTGTGCTTTCTTTCCCCCTTGAGTCAGCCAACCTTGAATGTCTAAGCTTTGGGATCACATAGATTCCCTGGGATCCACCAACCCCCTGGGGCCACCAGTTTGAGCATATGTTGGGGAAATGTTTGTGTGGGTACAGGTGATGTACTGAAGCTCTCTGGGGAAGACAAAGGCACGCAATGTGGGGAAAAGCAATATGATGCCTGCCATCTTGGTTTGGGACTGTGGTGAGGAGGAGTGACCCCAAGAGGACAGGCAGCCCAGTGCTCTGCTTTCAAAAAGTTCCTGCCTTATTTGTGGTAGCAGATTTTGGGCTCAGAGGACAGGGAATCTCTGAAGGATTTTGGGAGCCAACAGGCTGCCAGAGTATGAGGGGAGGGGAAAAAGACTCTCCTGCCTACCTTTTCCATAGGGCTCCAAATTCCTTGGGGGTGGGTATTGATCTCTTCCAACATCCTTGTTTTGGTAGGTTCTGGCACTTTTCCCTCAGAATTATACCTGGGCTATTTTTTTTGTCTTCTAAAACTTTTCCTTCTTTCTGAGATGATCTGGTGACTGATTTCTCTGCTCAGCCACCTCGCCTCCCTTTTCTTCTTACTGTGTGTGTTTTTTTAGACAGAGTCTCACTTTGTCACCCTCAGTAGAGTGCCATAGCATCATAGCTCACAGCAACCTCAAATGCTTGGGCTCAAGCGATTCTCTTGCCTTAGCCTCCAGAGTCGCTGAGACTATAGGCGCCTACCATAACGCCTGGCTATTTTTTGAGAAGGGGTCTTGCTCTTGCTCAGGCTGGTCTTGAACTCCTGAGCTCAAGCAACCTACCTGCCTCAGCCTCCCAGAGTGCTAGGATTACAGGCATGAGCTACTGCACCCAGCCTATTATTGTGGGTTTTAATTTGCATTTACTTGATAATGAATGATGTTGAACATTTTTTTTATATACCTATTGGTCATTTGTATGTCCTCTTTTGAGAAATATCCATTCATATCATTTGCCCATTTTAATGTAATTACTCATTTCTTAATGGTTGAATTGTTTGAGTTTCTTGTATATTCTGGATATTAGTCCCTTTTTGGATAAATAGTATGCAAATATTTTCTTCCACTCTGTAGGTTGTTTCAGTGCTCTGATTGTTTCCTTTGCTGTGCATAAGCTTTCTATTTTAATTAAGTTCCATATGTCTATTTTTGGTTTCAGTGCCTATGCTATTGAGGTCTTAGCCATAAAATCTTTGCCTATACCAATATTCTGAAATGGTTCTCTTGTGTTTTCTTCTGAGTCTTACTTTTAAGTCCTTAATCCATCTCAAGTTGATCTTTGTATAAGGAGAGAAATAGAGGTTCAGTTTTATTTTTCTATATATGGATACCCAATTTTCCCAGAACCATTTATTGAAGAAGGTATCCTTTCTGCAATGTATGTTCTTGGTGCCTTTTTCAAAAAATCAGTTGACTATAAATACATGGATTTACTTCTGAGTTTTCCATCCTGTTCCATTGGTCTGTGTGTGTATATTTATACAGTACCATGCTGTTCTGATTATTATAGCCTTGTAATATATTTTGCTGTTAGGTAACATGATGTCTCCAGCTTTATTCTTTTTACTCAGGATTGCTTTGGTCATTCAGGCTCTTTTTTGGTTTTATATGAATTTTAAGACTGTTTTTCTATTTCTGTTACAAATGACATTGGTATTTTGATGGGAATTTCATTGAATCTTTACAATTTAGGGGGCAATATGATCATTTTAATAATATTAATTCTTCTGATTGATGAGCATGGGCTGTCTTTCCCTTGGTTTGTGACCTCTTCAATTCCTTTCATCAGCATTTGGTGATTTTCCTTATAAATAGTCTTTCACCGCCTTGGTTAAATTTCATTTTAGGCATTTTATTTTATTATTTTTGTAGCTATGGTAAATGGAGTTGCCTTCTTGAATTATTTCTCAACTAGTTTATTATTGATGTATAGAAATGATACTCATATTTGTATGCTGATTTTGGATCCTACAACTTTACTGAATTTGTCTATCAGATCTAAGAATTTTTTTGGTGGAGTCTTTAAGTTTTTTAGATATAAGACCATATCATCTCCAAAGAGGGACAATTGGACTTCCTCTTTTCCAATTTGGATGTCTTATATTTCTTTCTGTTGCCTGATTGGTCTGGCAAGAAATTCTAGCACTATGTCAGATAGGAATGGTGAAAGTGGGCATCTTTGTCAGTTCAGGTTCTTAGAGGAAAGGTTTTTAGTTTTCCCTCATTTAGTAGGATGTCAGCTATAAGATTTTCATAAATGGATTTTATTGTGCTGAGGTATGTTATTTCTATGCCTAGTTTGTTGAACGTTTTTATCATAAAGGAATATTGAATTTTGTTAAATGCTTTTTCTGCATCTCTTGAAATGATTATATTATTTTGTCCTTCATTTTGTTGATGTCACGTATCATATTGATTGATTTGTGTGTGTTGAATCATCCTTGCATGCCTGGGATAAATTCTACTTGATTGTGGTGTATTGTCTTTTTGATGTGCTGTCGGATCCAGTTTGCTACTATTTTGCTGAGGATTTTTGCATCTATGTTACGTTCATCAAGGGATATTGGGCCATAGTTGTCTTTTTTTGTTATGTCCTTGTCTGGTTTTGGTATCAGGGTAATTTCAGCCTAATTCAATGTATTAGAGGTATTTTTGCCTCTTCAGTTTTAGGGAATAATATGAGGGGAATTGGTATTCTTTTTTCTTTGTAAGTTTGTTAGAACACAGCAGTGAAGCATCTAATCTTGGATTTCTCTTTGTTGCAAGAGTTTTTATTACCAATTCAATTTTGCTATTTGTTATTTGTCTGTTCAGGTCTCTTTCTTACTAATTCAATCTTTGTAGGTTGTATATGTCTAGGAATTTATCCTCCAGGACTTTTTCTCTTAGCATGTAATTGTTCATTATAGTCTCCAATGATCTTTTGTATTTCTGTGGTATATGTATCGGTTCTAAAATTTCCTTTTAAGTTTCTAAATTTGTTTATTTGAATTTTCTCTATTATCTTCTTGATTAATCGAGCTAGTGATTTATCAATTTTATCTTTTTAAAAAACAACTTTGTGTTTGGTTGATTCTTTGTATTATTTTCATAGTCTCTATTTTGTTTAGTTTTATACTAATCTTTATTATTTTTCTCTTCTACTGATTTGGTTTGTTTTGTTTTTACATTTCTAGTTCTGTGAGGTACATCATTAGATTGTTTATTTGAAATCTTTCTACTTTTCTGATGCAGGCACTTATTGTCATAAAACTCCTTCTTAGCACTGCTTATTCTGTGTTCTTGAGGTATGTTGTATTTTGATTTTGATTTGCTTCAAGAAATTGTTTGATTCTGGCTCAGCACCTATAGCACAGTGATTACAGCATCAACCACATACACCAAGGGTGGCAGGTTTGAAACCAGCCCAGGCCAGCTAAATAACAATGACAACTGTAATAAAAAACAGCCAGGTGTTGTGGTGGGTGCCTGTAGTCCCAGCTACTTGGGATCTGAGGCAAGAGAATCACTTAAGCCCAAGAGTTTGAGGTTGCTGTGAGCTGTGACACCAGGACACTGTACCAACGGTGACATAGTGAGATTCTGTCTCAGGAAAAAAAAAGAGAAGAAAGAAAGAAAAAAAGAAATTGTTTGATTCCTTTCTTAATTTCTTCCTTGACCTAGTGGTCATCTAGGAGCATGCTGTTTAATTTACATGTATTTGTACATTTTCCAAAGTTCCTCTTGTTTTTAAATTCAAGTTTTATTCTATTGTCATCAGAGAATACATGATTTTGATTTTTTAAAATTTGTTGAACTTATTATATAACCTATCATATGGTCTATCCTGTAGAATGTTTCATGTGCTGATGAGAATACCTAATAATAATTTGATTTCTATATCTGTGTGCTCCAGTGCTGGGTGCATGTATGTTTAGAGTTATTGTATCCTTTTGCTGAACTGATCCATTTATCATTAAGTAATTACCTTTGCCTCTTTTTACTGTTTTTACCTTAAAATCTGTCTGTTTTATTTGATATAAGTAAAGCTAATTGTGCTTACTTTTTTTTTTTTATTAATTGATTTCTGTGTACATTGATGCAAACATGGGGTACATTGTGCTGTTTCATATACAATTTGAAACACCTTCATCAAGCTGGTAATTGTGCTTACTTTTGATTTCTGTTTGCATGGAGTATTTTTTTCTATCCCTTTACTTCCAGTCTATGTCTGTCTTTATAGATGAGGTGAGTTTCATCTAGGCAGCATATATTTAGGTTTTATTTTTTTTAAATCCATTCAGCCAGTTTGTATCTTTTAAGTAAAAAGTTTAATCCATTTACATCCAAGGTTATTATTGATATATGAGGCGTTGACTTCTAGTTGTTTTGTATGTTCTTTGTTCCTTTCTTTGTCTCTTACAGTTTATCATTGTGGTTTGTGGTTTATGGTTTTCTTTAGTGATTCTTTTTCTTCCTTGATTGTGTGTTTGCTCTACCAGTGGGTTTTATACTCTCAAACTGTCACCCTGGGTAGAGTGCTGTGCATGATACTTCACAGCAACCTCCAACTTGGGCTCAAGCAATCCTCTTGCCTCTGTTTTTCTATATTTTTAATAGAGATGGGGTCTTGCTTTTTCTCAGGCTGGTATCAAACTCATAAGTTCAAGCAATCCACACACCTTGGCCTCCCATAGTGCTAGGATTACAGGCATGAGCCATTGCACCCAGTCGGGTTTTATACTCTTAGGCATTTTTGTGGTGTTAGATACTGTCTTTTCACTTCCAGATATAGGACTTCCTTAAACATTTCTTGTAGGACTGGTCTAGTAGTGACAAACTCCTCAGCTTTTGCTTGTCTGAGAGAGACTTTATATATCCTTATTTTTGAAGGGTAACTTTGGTGGATATAATACCTTTGGCTGACACTTCTTTTCTTTCAGTAATATGAATGTATCATCCCATTCTTTCTTGGCCTGTAAAGTTTCTCCTAAGAAATCTGCTGTAAGACTGATAGGAGTTCCCTTGTAAGTGATTAGATATTTTTCTCTTACTGTTTTTAGAATTTTTGTCTTTGATTCATAAGTGTTTGACTATAATGTGCCATGGAGAAGACCTTTTAAAATTGTATGTATTTGGAGTTCTACAAGCTTCCTGTATCTGAATCTCTAAATCTTTTTCTGGACTTGAGAATTAGTTATTATTTTATATTTCTTCTTTGACTTCCGGGAGACCAAAAATTTTAATATTTGGTCACGTTATGGTGTCGCATAAGTCACATAAGCTTTGCCTATTCTTTTTTTTTTTTGAGACAGAGTCTCAAGCTGTCACCCTGGGTAGAGTGCTGTGGCGTCACAGCTCACAGCAACCTCAAACTCTTGGGCTTAAGTGATTCTCTTGCCTCAGCCTCCCAAGTAGTGGGGATTACAGGTGCCTGCCACAACACTCAGCTATTTTTTGGTTGTAGTTGTCATTATTGTTTTGGTGGGCCTAGGATGGATTTGAACCTGCCAGCTCCAGTGTATGTATGTGACTGGCGCCATAGCCACTTGAGCTATAGGCACAAAACCAGCTTTGTCTATTCTTTTTATTCTTTCACCTTTTTTTTTTGTCTGGTTGGGTTACTTCAAAAGACCTGTATTCAAATTTTGAAGCCCTTGCTTTTGCTTGATCTAGTCTACTATTTAAGCTCTCAAATGTATTTTTAAATTTCATTCAGTGGATTCTTTAATTTGAGAATTTCTGTTTGGTTTTTCTCATATTTATATCCCTTTGGTAAGTTTTTCATTTGTATACTAAATGTTTTTTTCTAATTTATTTGTATTATTAATCTGTATTCTCTTTTATCTCATTGATCTCCTTCAATATATTTATTTTTAATTATTTTGCTGACTTATCCTAATTTTTTTATAGGAATATATTGCTGGAGAATTATTGTGTTTCTTTGTTGGTGTCATATTTCTCTGCTTTTTCATGTGTCTTGTGTCCTCCTGACATTGAAATCTGAGCATCTGGTGTAACAGTGACTTTTGTAGTTTTTTGAATTTGCTTTCATAGGAAAGAACCTTTTGCTGCAAATGTGTCTATGGTGTTGTTTGAGTAGGGCACTTTGGCTTTTATTCTGGGTGTATGCAATTGTGTAATCTCTATATAATTTCTTTGGCTATGAATGGCTTCAGTCATGTCTGTAATTTTCTCAGTGGCTTTCTTAGATGTGCCAGGTGGGCTGACCCTTATGCCTCAGTATTGGCAGTAGCAGGTTAAGCGTGTCTGCTCTTGGGCCCTAGGGCAGCATACACTTGCACTGGTATTAGGAGGCCCAGGTGGACTCAACACTGGAACTCCAAGTGATTTGTTGGCAGTGACAGTGGCAGTGGTAAGTCAAGTGGGTAAGTGAGTCGTCAGGCCCTGGGCAGCATATGTGGTATGGGTGATGGTAGGACCAGTGGCGACAACCCTCTGGCTCCCATGTGGTCTTCAGTGTGTTGGCAGTGGCTATGATAGACTAGGTAATGGAGTCCCCAGCCCTGTCGGTGGTATATGTGGTGCCAGCTGTGGTATTAGACACAGACTGAATAGGCCTGTCCTCTGACCTTCATAAGGTACATTTGGGTGTCAGTGGTGGTTGACTTGGCAGGAACATACTCAGATTTTGGGGTGGCTTGCTCAGGAAATGAAGTAGTCAGAGCCAAGCCAAGTGGGCCTGTTCTCAGGCCCTAGATGGTTCTTGTAAGGTGCTAGCTATGTTGGGCAGGGATAGAGTGGTCTCCAGACCCCCAGTAGAGTGCTCAGGTGGGGGAAGTAGTGACTGTACTGTGGCTTTACTGCTTGGGAGGGTGGGGTTGCTTTCGTTGACAGCAGCCACAGACAGGTGGCTAGAATGCATGTGCTTTGGCTCCAAGTAGTGGGTGTGGGTGGGGAAGCCTATCTTTAGGATGCTTGTAAATGCATGCTGACCCCTTTACTGGGGGGAAGCAGAGTTGTTTCCAATGAGGTATTCTTTGGCATCTGGTGGCAGCAGCTTTCAGTGATGGCAGTTCTGGTTGGGGGAGTTTGTCTTCAGGGCATGTGACACTGTATAGTGACCCCACTGCTAGGAGCAACAAGGTGTTGCCAGTGGCTCACACTTTGGCCCTGGTGACAGCAAGTCTGTGGAGTTCCAGGGATATGGAAAAACAGTGGCTGTGAGGCCCCAGGGCAAGCTTTAGTCTCTTGAAGACAGGGCTCTCAAAATGATACAGTGCTGTAGCTGCTTAAGATTTGTGTGTGTGGGGTGGGGTGGGGGTGATGTGGGACTGGTCTGATCTCCCTATCTGGAGTAATGCTATAATTAGTCTTCAGGTAGCTCCCTGTTAGTCTAAGAGGCTATGAGGCTTGAAGTGCTCTCCCATACCTAGGATTATGGGAGTACAGGATGGGAATGTAGACTGATGGTAGGTGGGGGGGGGGGTCTCTCACTCATCTTTTCCCTACATTGGGAAGCCTCTCTGATCCCAGTGAGCAGCCTGTCTTGCTTACCTTACTTTCCTTGCCTTCAGGGTTTCCTGCTATTTTGTTGAATTCCAGTGTTCTCTCTTAGGTGATCTATTCAAAGTGTGATCATCTGGCTTGGCGCCTGTGGCTCAATCGGCTAAGGCGCCAGCCACGTACACCTAAGGTAGCGGGTTTGAATCCCCAGCCCAGGCCCGCCAAACAACAATGATGGCTACAACCAAAAAAAAAAAATGTCCGGGTGTTGTGGTGGGCGCCTGTGGTCCCAGCTACTTGGGAGGCGGAGGCAGGAGACTCGCTTGAGCCCAGGAGTTAGAGATTGCTATGAGCTGTGATGCCATGGCACTCTACCCAGGGGGAATAGCTTGAGGCTCCGTCTCAAAAAAAAACAAAAAAAAAAAAAACAAAAACAAAGTGTGATTATCTGTTTGCTATTTTGATTCTTCCTTTTGGAAGAGGCAAGTACTAGATGCTTCTTGGCAGCCATCTTGAAGCACCCCCTTCTCATTTTTCTTACTTTATAAGTCTGCTCTTTCTGGTGTGCTTAACTGAAAAAATAATCTCACATTTGACTGTTCAGTAAATCAAGGACTTCAGTTAACATAAGGCATGTGCTATTGTATACTGTTTTGACCCTTTCTTAGGGTTAATGAAAAAACTCAGGCTATTGGGAAGGGTGTATGTTATAGCTTTAGGAAGAATTAGGTAGATCCATTTTACTAACTCAAGTACAAAAGGTCATAGGCCAGAGAAGAAGTGGTTATAACATAAAATCTAAGCTTGTCTAGGGTTATTAGAATATGCAAATCCAGTAATTGAAGAAACAGGGTTATCAAACTTAGAAGGTTAAGGAAGCAGACTCATATGAGCTATAATGTCAACAAATTTGTAATTCCTGTATTTAAAAGAGTGCCACTTGTCCTTTAAAAATGCTTATTTTCTGAGAAATTGACTATACTATTTCTGTTTTCATACCATTAAAATAAAATTCTGTGAAGAATTCAAATAAAATACAGAGTATTACCTTCATTCTTATGAAGTTTGTAGTCTAACCATTAACACAAAAGTAAAAAAGAAAATTAGAGAAAAAGCAAGCGGAATTCCTATGTGCTGATAGCTATAAGCACAATTGGTTCAGAGAAAGAGGGCAGTCACTGGGCTAGAGTGGTGAAAGAAGGCTTCATGGGAGCGGTAGAGGTAAATACAGTCTTTAAATCAGAAATACAAGCTTTAAAAATATTCATACCTTTCCTTAGTGCCCCTTATAACAGTGAAAAATCCTGAATGCCTCTCAGATAGAGAAATAGTTAAATAAATTATGGTAGAGAATATATGGGAATAGTATATGGCTATTGAAATTATGTTTTTGAGGAATTACTCATGATTGAAAAATGCTTATGTTATATTGTTAAGCCAATAGAAAGGATAGTACAAAATTGTTTATGCTGTATTCGTAAGGATTTATTATTTCAACAGAGAATCTTTAAAAGTCAATAAAATTCATTATTATTCTAGTAGAAAAAGTGTTAAGACAGGCACTTGCCTCAAAGACCAGAAAAGTGATAGTAGAGGCTGTCTTTACCTTTGAGGAAGCATATTCAGCAGCTGCTGGCTATCACAGCTCCTCCATTTTCTCTTTAGGACTCTTTAAATCTAACAGACCCTGTAGGAAGATACTTTAGGAAAGAGTCTTGTCACTACTCACCCCGTGAAATGGCAGACTCGGCTTACCTAGAATAATGTCAGTTAAGGCAGGAAATATCAAACAGGTGAAAATATACCAGACTTAGTCTCCAAGCGCTGCAGCTTGGAGTTACTGCTGGTTTCTGCCTAAGGTCCCAGCACCCTGCAACCTGAGTCCTCATCTGATTCATCAAGATGAGCCTCCAGAGTCCACCCAGAGTCTTTGAACTGGTTGTGCAAAGCCTGGTGAGAAATGAAGGCTTGGCCATATCTATTATAAGGAGCCACTCAGGGAGCTCTTCCCACCACTGTTCATAGAGGCCTTCACCAGGAGACGCAGCAAAGTCCTGACAGCGATGGTGAAGGCCTGGCCTTTCACCCGCCACCCTCTGGGGTTCCTGATAAAGACACATGACCTGGAGACATGAAGAGCTGTGCTGGATGGGCTGGATGGGCTGGATGCACTGTTTCCCCAGAAGGAGGTGGAACTTGCAAGGGCTCGATTTGCAGGATGCTGATGAGAACTTCTGGACCATGTGTTCTGAAGCGGTGGCCCATATTTGTTCACCAAACACCACGGATAACAGGAAAACAGGGAAGGACTGTCTGAGGTCAGGAAGACAGTAGCCCTTTGAGGTGACTGTAGATCTTTGCCTTAATATAAGAACACTGGATGAATCCCTCACCTACCTTTCAGTGTGGGCCAAGCAGAGGAAAGATTTCATGCTGTATAAAGCAGACCATTCTTGCAATGGCCTTCCAGAATATCAGAAATGTCCTACAAATGGTGGACCTGGACTGTATCCAAGAGGTGGAGGTGAATTGCTATTGGAAGCTGCCCCCCCCCAGCCAGTTTTGCTTCTTACCTAGGCCATATGAGTCATCTTCAGAAACTCCTTCTCTCCCACATCAGTGTGCCTGTCTACCTTTCCCTAGAGATGTAAAAGAAATATGTGTCCCAGTTTGCCAGTCATTTCCTTAAGCTGGACTATCTCCAGAAGCTTCATATGTACTCTGATTCCTTCCTATAAGGCCACCTGGACCAAGTGCTCAGGTGTCTCAAGACCTCCTTGGAGACCTTCTCAAAAACCAACTGCCTGCTTTTAGAATCGGACTTGAGGAGGTGGTGCCTGTGGCTCAGTGAGTAGGGCTCCGGCCCCATACCAAGGGTGTGGGTTCGAATCCAGCTTCAGCAAAACTCAACAACAACAAACAAAAAAATAGCTGGGCATTGTGGCAAATGCCTATAGTCCCAGCTACTCAGGAGGCTGAGGCAAGAGAATTGCCTAAGTCCAAGAGCTGGAGGTTGCTGTAAGCTGTGACGCCATGGCACTCTACCAAGGGTGACAAAGTAAGACTCTGTCTCTAAAAAAAAAAAAAAAATCAGACTTGAGGCATCTATCTTTGTGCCCATCCATTAGTCAATTAAAGCACCTGGTCCTGAATAGTGTCAGACTGATGGATTTCAGCCCTGAGCCCCTTCACCTTCTGCTGGAGAGAGTTGCTGCCACTCTGTAGAACCTTCACCAGGATGAATGTGGGATCACAGATGCCCAATTCAGAGTCATCCTTCCCACTCTGAGCCGCTACTCCCACCTCATGACCTTCAGCTTCTGCAGGAACCATCTCCATGGCCACCCTGGAGGACCTGCTATGCCACACCATCAGGCTGAGCGAGTTAAGTGCAGGGCTGTATCCTATTCCTCTGGAGAGCTATGATGCTTGGGGTACTTTCTGCTGGGAAATACTTGCCCAATTTGTGGCTAAGCTGAGGCAGACACTGAGGGGTTCCCAGTCAAAGAGGATCTTCTTTAGCACAGTCTCCTGCTCTCAGTGTGGCAACGAGCCTTCTATAACCTGGACTTCATTCTATACTACTGTTGAATGACTGTCTAGTTTGGGTGGATATACCAAACACATCCTGCTGGGCACTAAGAAGCTGAAGTCTAGGACTTAAGTGCATCTTAAAGAGAGCACCGAACCCATCATTTTAGACACCTGCTCAGTGGAAATGGGAAAGGGATGGTGATGCAGCAGGGTGAAGGACCTGGGGGAAAGACTGACCTTGGGAGCCACTGGGACCTTTGGGGACATGTGTGCTAGAAAGTCAGAAATAGAAATCAAAATTTCTAGAGCAGGATTCAGACTTGAGAGTTATATGAGGGAGTTACCTCTGCATGAACAGATGTAAAGAAAGGGGGCAGGAAGCCGGTTGTGGTGGCTTACACCTGTAATCCCAGCACTTGGAAAGCCAAGGCAGGTGGATTGCTTGAGCTCACAGGTTCAAGACCAACCTGAGCCAAAGTAAGACATCATCTAGAAAAATAGCTGGGCATGGGGCAGGTGCCTGTAGTCCCAGCTACTTGGGAGGCTGAGGCAAAAGAATTGATTAAGCTCAGGAGTTTGAGGTTGCTGTGAGCTATGATGCCATGGCACTCTACCAAGGGTGACAAGTGAGACTCTGTCTAAAAAAAACAAAACAAAACGGGGATGGGCACAGTGACTCACACCTGTAATCCCAGCATTCTGGCAAGCAGAGGCAGGAGGATCACACAAACTCAGGAGTCAAGGATTCAGTGAGCTATGATTGTAGCATGCCAGTCCAGCTTGGGTGACACAGTGAGACCCTGCCTCTAAATAAAAAAGAAATTCCCCCAACATTCTGGGAGGGTGAAGTGGGTATGTTGCCCGAGCTCAGGAGTTGGTGAGCAGCCTGAGCAATAGAGAAACTCCGTCTCTGAAAAATAGCCAGGTGTTGTGGAGGGGACCTGTAATCCCAGCTGGGAGGCTGAGGCAAGAGGATCACTTAAGCCCAGGAGTTTGAGGTTACTGTGAGCTATGATGCCATAGCATTCTACCGAGGGTGACAAAGTGAGACACTGTCTCAAATAATAAATAAATAAAATGCAAATAAAAATAAAGAGAACCTCAAAAAAAAAAAAAAGAAGAAGAAGAAGAAGAAGAAGAAGAAAGAAAAAGAAAATATACCAGATTCTACAATGAGTGCCAGGTGTCAGATTCTGGAGCAATAACAACTTTTCCTTTGATGTCAGGGGAAATAACAGTGGGAGAGGAGAGAGGTTGTAGAGGGAATGTAGACAGGTGCAGGGGGAAGTGACTAAAAGCCTGATATGGATGAGACTGCAGCACCAATCTGTTGGTGTTTAAATTGTTTTCTGAAATCAGTCTGAAGACGATACTCTTGGTCCCAGCTCAGATATGTATTAAAAAAGACTGAGAGTCAACATTTGGATTCCAAGGACTTGTACACCAATGTTTGTAGTGTCCTTATTCATAATGGCCAGAATGTAGGGAAAAAAGGCCAAATGGTCATCAATGTTTGAATGAAAAAACAAAATGCAACATATCCATAACTTGGAATATTGTTCAGCAAGAAAAAAGAAGTAATGATATGGACTACAACATTATGGTAAGTGAAAGAAGCCAGATGCAAAAGGCCACATATTGTATGATTACATTTATCTGAAATGTCCATAATAGTCTGATCTGTTTATAGAGACATAAAGTGGTTTCTTTATGGAGATAGGGTAACGGTGGTAGTGGTGGTGGTGGTGGGGTGGTATCAGTAATAGGAAATGATTATGTATGGGGTTTCTCTACTTGAGGTGATGTAATGTCCTAAAATTAGATCATGTTAATATTTGCACAACTTAGTACTTTTTTTGTTGTTGTTGCAGTTATCATTGTTGTTTGGCAGGCCTGGGCTGGGTTAGAATCCACCAGGCTGGGTGGGTATATGTGGCCAGCACCCTAGCCACTGAGCTACAGGTGTCACCAACAACTCAGTACTTTTATTAAAAATCATTGCATTGAATCATACACTTAAAATGAGTAAATTATTTGGTATGTAAATTATACCTTTGTAAAGTTATAAAAAATCAACACAGCTTATTTTTTTTTTTTTTTGAGACAGAGCCTCAAGCTGTCCCCCTGGGTAGAGTGCTATGGCATCACAGCTCACAGCAACCTCCAACTCCTGGGCTCAAGCCAGTCTCCTGCCTCCGCTTCCCAAGTAGCTGGGACTACAGGCACCCGCCACAACGCCCGGCCATTTTTTGGTTGCAGCCATCATTGTTGTTTGGTGGGCCCGGGCTGGGGATTCGAACCCGTCACCTTAGGTGTATGTGGCTGGTGCCTTATCCGCTTGAGCCACAGGCACTGAGCCAACACAGCTTATTAAGCCCTCTACTTGGGCCTGTGTGACAAGTCCATGGCTGTACATCCACCTAGCCTTTTTTTTTTTTTGAGACGGAGCCTCAAGCTGTCCCCTGGGTTGAGTGCCATGGCATCACAGTTCATAGCAACCTCCAACTCCTGGGCTCAAGTGAGTCTCCTGCCTCTGCCTCCCAAGTAGCTGGGACCACAGGCGCCCGCCACAACACCCAGCCATTTTTTGGTTGCAGCCATCATTGTTGTTTGGTGGGCCCGGGCTGGGGATTCGAACCCATCACCTTAGGTGTATGTGGCTGGTGCCTTAGCCAATTGAGCCACAGGCGCCCAGCCAACAATTACATATTCCTAAGAACAATAAAACACTATTATAGGTGGCACCCATAGCTCAGTGGGTAGGGCGCTGGCCACATACACCTGAGGCTGGCAGTTTGAACTGGGCCCAGGCCAACTAAAACAACAATGACAACTGCAACAACAACAATAACAAAAAATAGCCAGGCATTGTGGCTGGCACCTGTAGTCTCAGCTACTTGGGAGGGTGAGGAAAGGGAATCATTTAAGCCCAAGAGTTAGAAGTTGCTGTGAGCTGTTATACCACAGCACTCTACCCAGGGTGACAGCTTGAGACTCTGTCTCAAAACAAAAAACAAACAAACAAAAACACTCTTATAGTCCAGTTCACAGGTAGAGGGAAGAGGGGAGAGGGAGGGGAGAGGATATTTGGCAGAAGGAGGGAGGGTAGGAGGTGGGATCACCCCTAATGTGCATATTGCGAGGATGTATAACACGCCCCTGGGTGAGGGCTCTTCTACAAATGGAACTTTATCATATAACCTAAATATTGTCCCCTTATATTAATTTGAATAAAGTTAAAAAAAAAAAAGAGAGAAAAGCCTTGGATCACCATGATCCTCAAGACCACACCTGACTTATTGCCACCTCAGCTGAATTCTGATGCTTAAAAAATGCAACTACCTTTGACACTGGTGTTCATTTATTTTTTCTAAATAAAATATGACACATTCATTATGAGATAGGTTGATAGGTAATGAGTTTTTCAGGATACTTTAATTGAGGCTTATAGTCAGTTATCAGTATAAAATATTATTATATTAAACAATTTATGAATTAATGGTCTGGATAGGCAAAATGAAAGTATCGTTCATTTCTGAGCATCTGAAAAGCCTTTCATGTAGTAGCTTTGGTAAGAAGTGATTCACCAAGATTGACTGGTCGTGAGATTTTTTTCCCTGTAGTATATACTTTTATTCATTCATTTCTCTATTCTAGAACAAAGCTCTGCCTCTGTGGTAACAAAACCCTTTTTAAAAAAAACTGTTGAATCTATTTCCCAACACCATAGCACGAGAACATAAAGCAGAGAAGTGAGATGTGGGGTAAAGGCGATTTTATTTTCACCCTCCAAACACAGCATTCAAACTTATTATTTACTGCCAGATTCTCTTGTCTTTTATATTCAATCAATACCTTATTTGCTTTTTTGCTTTTGAGAAAACAGTGTATCCAGACTCTGGCAAAGTATAGACAAGGCTGGATGTGAGTTCTTTGATTTTCTGCCTCATAAAAGTCACTTCCTTTCAGATGTCTTTTAGTTCTCAGTAGAAATTATAGTCTGCAGTGATGTGTCACGTCACCTTGAGAAAGGGGATTTAAGTCACAGAGCATCCCCCCATATAAGAAATCGCATTCGAGCCAGGAGCCCAAACTTCACCCTGAGAGCAATTTAGACATGGTGAAAATAATGTTGACTTTTTTTTTTTTTTTGAGACGGAGCCTCAAGCTATCCCCCTGGGTAGAGTGCCATGGCATCACAGCTCATAGCAACCTCCAACTCCTGGGCTCAAGCGAGTCTCCTGCCTCCGCCTCCCAAGTAGCTGGGACCACAG
>CAUYQV010142165.1:0-25828 GCA_963574575.1 Galagoides demidoff
AATAAATAGCATGATTATTTCCCTAGTTTTCACCCAGTTGCCCAATCTAGAAATTGGGACGCTTTCTTAGATGTTTTCACTACTTTACCAGACCTTTACATGAAAGAAGCCCAAGTGCCCATTGATCCACGAATGGATCAATACTGACTTTCTTTGTATCAGGCATGCTCAGCTTTTCCCTACCTCATGGCTTTGCACTGTTTATTCTGGCTGAAACGCTCCTCCTCAGTCCTTGATCTGGCTGTTAATTCTTATTGTTTATAACTAAACATAAATAGCATGTAGAGACTTCCCTCACTAGCCAGTCAAGAGCCGCTAGGCAGTCACTCTCTTTCATACTACTTTATTTATTTCAGTAACTTTTTATACAGAGCATTCAGCACTTTGCAACACCATTGTTGCTTGTCTATTTCTTGTCAGTCTTCTTCAATAAAACATGAACTCCATAAATATGAAGATTGTGTCTGGTTGGCTTGTTTTTGGCCCTATCTGTAGGGCTAAAACAGGGCCAAGCACATAGTAGTCAATAAATTTTGCACAATGAATAAACTTATTTTATAAAAATATCTTTTATATTAAGTTTTATCTTCTCACAGTAAGGTATTGGAGTCTTAAATGCCAATGAATTCCCTTCCATGGAGAACACCAAGGATGAAACCACTGACATGTTATTATAAAGTGTGTGTGTTCATCAAGACTCTGGAATATATTTTATATTCAAATTCAAATATATAAGTCTCTACCTCTTCTCTTGCTGTCTTTCCTTTATCAAAATGCTACCAGTGCTTTCCCCTAGCTATTGAAATTATAGATTAATTATCTTTATTTGGGGGGAAGACACACCATGGTCAGAGATAGCCAGCCAACTGAATAAATTAAGGCAGCATCATAAAATATGGTGTAGGTGTAGTGGCTGCTTTATTTTAAGCCTGAGTCACCTTAGAGCATAAACTATGAAGTGTGGCCTGAAAGGACCACCATGAATAGCAAAGACACTCCTATCGTGGAAAATTCCAAAAGCTTAAGAGATTACCTCCAAAGAGTCCAGGAAAAGGTCAGAACTCTCCTTAGGCAAAGCAAATTCCTGCACAGGTTATAATTACAGTAACATGCACATCTGACAAACAATTTTGGCAACCAACACAATTGTCCATTGTAATCCTAAAGTCCAATTCTTGAAGACAAAAGTTCAAATGCATCTTAAGGAATGTGGAACTTGGCGGGTTAAAACCCAGCCCCAGCCCCCCCCCCCAAAAAAAAAAAAGAAAGAAAGAAAAAGGAATGATTAACAGAGAGAGAAGTTAGTCTGTCTTTAGCCTGTCATCATATTTGACAAAAAAACTTGTCAATAGACTTTATGCCAATTTAGGAAATGTGTCAGTTGAGATCATGAGGAACCTCTGTTAAATTTTAAATATTTTTAATAATAATTACGGCTCACTTTACTTATAAACATACATACTAAATACAATTGTTAAAATAATTAAAAGCTAAATGTTTGAGGATTTGAGATTGCTATGGTCTGAATGTGTGAACTCTCCTTAAAATTTGTATATTGACACATCAAACTCCAAGGTGATGGTATTAGGAGGTAGGGCCTTTGGGATGTGATTAGATTCTGGGGTGAAACCCTCACGAATGGGATTAGTGCCCTTATATAAGAACTAGCAAAGAAATTACTAGTCCCTTTCACTGTGTGAGGACACAGCTCAAAAGTACCATCTACGAACCACAAAATGTGCCCTCCCCAGACACCAAATCCACCAGAACTTTGATCTTGGACTTCTCTGGCTCCAGAGCTGTGTGAAATAAATTTTTGTGTTTATAAGTTATCCAAATTATTGTATTTTTTTAAGAGTAGTTCAAAGGGACAGTGACAGATCTGGATTAGTGAGTAGAATTAAATATTTATGATTTGTCCTAAAAATAGTTTATTTTAAATTGTATTGTGAAGTATCTTTTTTTTTTAATCACCATTGTTACCCTACTTTCCAAATATACTGTTGGAGGTGAACAGATCTTCCAAGTCCCTGTTCATATGAAGAACTTGTAAGATGTTAAATAACTTGTTCAATCTCAAACGATTTTTGGCAAAGCCCTCCCTGCAGTTCGTGCTTCTAAAATTCAGTTCCGAGCTCTTTATGTAGCACTAAAAAGCTGAAACTTATGACAATTGCTTATGCCCTAACTGAGAGTCAGCATAATAGAGGAGAAGGAGCTTCATGTTGAAATCAGGTCTACAATTACCTCTCCCATCTGGTATCTTCGGATAATTATCTGTGGCCAGATTACTTAGCCCCTTTGTATTACAGTTTCCCCCAGCTAAAGGATCCACGTTTAAGATGCCTTGTATAAGTATTTGTGTTGTATGTTTTTTAATCATTACACACGATGCAATTTCAGCTTTACACATGACTCTTTGAACTAGACGATAAATAAGATATTTTACATCATTTGAAGTCTGAGCCTTTCTGATTTCTAAATCCAACCGTCTGAGTTCATACTTTCAATTTATTGCCTCTTACACTCTCCCACGGAGACTGTTACTGCTGCGTCATTCAAACTGCTGAAATGAAAGATTTCTATTCTTCCGGAGTGTTTTAAAAATCACTGAGAAAATTCATTGAGGCTTAAAACTCTGCAAGGGTGCTCAAATAACAACGCCGATTTCTTGTGTGAAATAGAAAATATATTGAGGCAAATATAGGGACAAATGGGGGAAAAGTAAGATAATATGACTGGGGTAACTTTTAAATAGGACTGACTTAAAATAATAAAATATTTTAGTTTGCAAAAAAAAAAAGCACTTTAAAATTTTGGCTTAATGTCAAACTTTCAGTTGAATATAATTTTTCAAAGACATTTATAAGTAATTTTTTTTCTTTTTTGAAGATCTCACTGGTGGCACATGTCTTTATTTGTTAGGTTAAGTACTGTCAGCCAAACCTAGCTCAATATTTTCTGTCCTTTGCTATCTTATTTATACAATGGTTATATGCTGTTAAAATTACTGGGAATTAAGTCCAGCAACAATAGGACAAATTTCTGAACATAAATAATACCTGTGAAAAGGTCATAGCATCCGAGTTATGAAATCATTTAATTTAAAGACATAAGTAAGGTTGACTTGAATCCAACATTTTTGTGCTGATCACTCTGCTAAAAACTAGTATAAAAGTGGATAACACATAGTTCTGAACCCAAATTAGTGCTGGAAAATCATCTGTCCATTTCCTGTGGGAAGTTCCTTCCCTTTTACTTCCAGGTACAGGATGATTAGGAAACTTCTACTCCTAATTGGTGTAAACAATAGAATGTAGTGGGAACTTTGGTATTTTTGCAATTTACCTAATTATAAGTAGCTGAGGGTTACTCAAAGCCAATGTCCTCTGTATCAAGTGATTGCTTTCTCTTAAAATATTCCTTCACTGTGACAGAAGAGATGATTTTTTTAAGACCTTGACAAAGAAGCTAATTGCTACAGTAATACCCGACTGCAGATGGCATTTTGAGGCTCAGTTCAGCATCCCTTTAAGTTACCTAAGAAGATGTTTGGGGAATTAGGGAGAACTTTGAGTTGTGCTCCAATGACTCAGATCACGGAGCTAAAATTTGAGAAGATTTAAACCATGCTCTGTTCCTGATAGGATTTTTTGAAACCAGGCACATAAAAAGATGTTACCTTTTGTGTGATTTGAAAAAAATAATAGGGATGGAGGAGAGCACAAGTTGGCCACTCTATCCTTTGATAGGAAAGCCACAGACAGTCTGAGATATGCAAAGTAACTTTGTAGCTTTACAAAGGTAGAGGCGGAATTGGAGAGGCTAAGCTTTTCAAGAGCCAAGTCAAAGGGGAGCCAGAGCTCATGAAAAAGAGAGCACTGGGGCCACTGCCAACTACTGGATTTCCAGAGGGCTGAATTCTGCAGCTGGAGCACAGTATGTATGGTCAGGCTCAGGACAAGGGTCTTTGGAATACATATTTTTTTTTTAAAGGAAACAAACAGCAATAATTAGAATTTAACACGAAAGGAAGGCAAAAAAAAAACAATGGCAATTTTACAGTAAAAGAAAATGAAACAGAATTTGAAACATTGGCCGTATCTCCTGGGACAAAGGTTATGAAGTGATAAAAATGCATTGAAATTGGATAATAATGAGGGAGCAGGGGGAAGTGGAATTAAATTTCTAATTACAAAAGTCATGTTTTTATATACAAGTCGAGTCAATCATAGTGTAATACTCTGACTCACTCCACACATCAAGACAAAGTGAATTTTAAAATACATTTGGGAGACAAAAAGCAATCCTTTAGAGTTTGAAATTATGAAAGAGGTAATTGTGCAGCTTTCAAAGGTTTAGCTATTAAAAAAGTAAAGCTACATTTGAAATCAGTAATTGAGTGCAAAAGTTAAGTTGCATTATAAAGTTTCTGTATTTTGTATTGTTTAAAATACACATGAGAGGTAAGGGTTCTACGACGAAGGGGTAACTGTGCAAAAGAGAAGGTTCACTAGTTAATGTTCAAGGGCTATTGGAAAGAGAAAGATGTGAGATTTCATTTTTAATTTAAAAGTGGCTTGCTTTAAGGAGAATAAGAAAACTGATTGATGGTTCTGTAAAAAGCAACTTAAAAAATAGTTACAATATAATGGTTGGCCACAAGAGACATGGTTACAGACGACGTGTATACCACATAGTGAGACATGCGGTTTGCTTTTCTACTATATTAAACACCTCTCTGTTGGATGGAATCACACACCATTGCATGAATTAGTGACCTAGGAAAAATGGGTCTAATAGTTACTCAGGCAAATATAGAATAAAGCATACGTTGAAACATACTAGGACATTAAGTTACTGTGGAAAAATACCATGTCAACTAAATACCCTATAGTTGACTATATGTTTTGATGCTTAAAATCTTTTGGATTCTATAATACTTTCCAGGCATAGGATATTTTATTCTGAGAAAGGCAAAACAACTTTTTGTATTACTTCTTCTATACATACACAATGTGCAGTAGATATGAAGATACTAAAACTTAGGAGGTTAAACCACATCATTTTCCCAAGGGAACTTTACTGAACCAGGCTTGAACTTTATTATGCATCCAAATCATTCCCCATCTTGTCTAACTGCAGATTCCTTTGTTGCTGCATCTTTACCAGTTTCTGCTGGTTCACAGACCACACTTTGGTAACAAGTCTCTAGGTCATATCTGTAAAATGAAGCAGGGTCCACAAGGCCTCTGACATCTGTTTGCTTACATTCCGCATCCATCCAAAGCTGACACTTTGGGGCTGGGATGGATTTGGTTTGTACTTCTGAAAAGATGAATTGTTTTAAAACAGACCAGTGCAGATGACAGTCACCGGCAGACACAGAGAATGCTCGTGGAGAAAGGGGCCATTTTCTCCTAAGTATTTAATGCCTCACTAAGATGTTAGTTATACCACTTTATATTACCAAGGGGGTCTGAAATGGGACATGATTTGAAGGTACAAACACATATTTAGATATGTATATTTCTTTATTCCTCAGTATTCTTGACATGTCTGATTATTGCTTCCTTTAAATTCCATTTTATATGTTATAAAAGCTGATATTCTAGCATAGCTGGGAGGTTGCAAACTGGTACCTTCTTGCTTTATCAGATAAACTCAGAGGTAAGTGGCGAAATGGAAGAGGACTGTTGATCAGAACTTGGGGGAGGGGCACAAATGTAAGTGGGACTTTATCCAACAAATGCAGTCAGTGTAACCCAATTCCCTGTAGCCACAATGAATCCCAAACAACAACAAAAAGAAGTGAGAGGTTTGATGAATGACTATAATCTCTTATGTTTCATAATGAGATGGACTCACTTTGATCAGACAGATATTTCTGACATAAAGATAGCAAATTTTTTTTGGATAAAATGAAGAGCTAGGAGCCAGGGAAAGTAGCAGTGAGTCACAAAATTTTATGTAGTGCAAGAAGAAAGAAGAGTCCGAGACAGGAGAAGCTGGACACTATATACATAGTTGCATTGACAAGTTTTAACATAAGTAAATTTTTAAAAAGTTGTAATTGGAACAGTACAGACTGGTTGATACTGAAGTAAGGAACGAGGAGATGGGAAGCACATTGGAAAGTCCAGAATTGGGCAGATTTGTTTCTTGTAAAGCCTAGAAGAACTGTGGGCTTTGGTGTCCGGATTTAACTCTTTGGAGCCCACAGCTTGGAATCTGGTATTTGACTTCTCATTTCTCAAAAAGAAAACAATAACAAATAGGACAAAAAAAAAGCTAAGCAAAAGAGAACCTACTAGAACAATCATGATTTATAGTGTCATCAAAAATTAAAAGTGGCTTGGCGCCTGTGGCTCAATCGGCTAAGGCGCCAGCCACGTACACCTAAGGTGGAGGGTTCGAATCCCCAGCCCGGGCCTGCCAAACAACAATGATGGCTGCAACCAAAAAATGGCCAGGTGTTGTGGCGGGCGCCTGTGGTCCCAGCTACTTGGGAGGCAGAGGCAGGAGACTCGCTTGAGCCCAGGATTTGGAGGTTGCTATGAGTAGTGAAGCCATGGCACTCTACTCAGGGGGATAGCTTGAGGCTCTGTCTCAAAAAAAAAAAAATTAAAGGAAGTTATAAAGCCATCATTGTCATCTGATAAGTAGTTTTCATACTCTTTCCCTATCTACCTGCTTGATGCTGAGACCCGCCGGGTTTAGGAGATGGCAGAGCCTTGATACGGAAATACCCGAGTCCCTGAATCTTGTGGAGGACACTGCACGGCCAGCCATGAACTGCTACATGATGGAGAAACACTCTTGCAGTCTGTGCAGCCACTAATTTGGTGATGGTGTATTACAGTAGCTAGGCTACCTTAATGGTTAACAAAATTTATATCAGAAGTTGGATGCTGCTGTAAATTTGTGGCAATGGCTGAGCAGACTGGTTGTGCGTAGTAAATATGGAAGGCCATAAAGCTGGAGATCCCTGTTTATCATGGCAAAAACATTCACTAGGACTGTCACCTGTGATAACTTGGGTAGTAGATCAAGTGTGCACTAAGCCTATAGCTCTTAAGAAAGTTGTTGGAAAGAGCAAGAGTGTTAGGATATGCTGTTGCCTTTTATAATACCAATGTGTTGCAAAAAATATAGACTAATTTGCAAGCATAAATGATAAGGATTTTGCATGATTGCAAAAGTGGATGAATAGTTTCCAAAGTTCAAATGATAATTAATGAGATAGAAGAGTCATCCAAGGTGTAAGGATCATCTAGCTACCCTCAGGTTTAAAAAAAAAAATGTGACTCAGTTGTTGGACCATATAAGATAAAGACAATTACCCTTTTAAATCAAAACCTATTATTTCAGCTGGCTTCAAAGGGATAAAAATTCAGTGAGCTTTCTTTTGGGGGGAGGAAGGTGCAGAGATTGGAGGGAAAGCCCTGATGGTAAGAACTGCTGCAGGACGCTATCTGGAAAAGACTCAAAGGTGTGTTTCTGACCACTGCACAGACTGGAAGAAAATAGATGTGGTTTTTCAGGGATTCATCTTTCTGTATTCTCAAGGATTTGGAGGGCACTGTATTGCCAAGAAAACCATGAGCTTAGCTAAAAATAACTTGTGACTATGACCCAATCTTAATCCATAGTTCCAACTTGGCGTAACAGGAACCAGCCTGAAAAGCTATGCAGACCCCCAGCACCTAAAGAAAGTAAACTTCCCTCCACCCTCCCTTTGGACAGAGTCAAGTATTACTGAGCACAATGTGGTTCCTTCCAGATAACTGAATCCAGGTCTAAGCAAAGAGCAAAGTAGAGGTCTCACAATTGCTGTCCAACAGTATTCCATCATTCCTGAAGCAGGGATTTGAGAAGATGGTCTTAGAAAGCAGGTTTCTTTTTAGTTCTCTAAGTGTTCTCCAGATGTCTTTCCAAACGCTCAGGCTAGGTTTTTGAAAAGCAGGCTATCAGAATGCTAACAAAAAGAAAGCCAATGTAGGAAACAGTCATTAAGGCAGGAAGCAGTGCAGGAGTTTGGGGTAGGGAAGCATGGTAATAACCCAGCACAAGCTAGGAAGACAAAACCATGCTCGACTAGCCTCAGAGTGACATTGGAGTGCCCAGGAGGTGTTGGCACACTGACACATCTACCACCATGACAAGGGCTATTAACACAACTCTTTGACAAAGTGGCACCAAGGAAAATAAAAGTCATGAAAATAAAGAGATTTGTAACACACAGCTTTTTGGTTTGAGCTATTGGGCAGATGTAGAATACACCCACTGTGTTGGGCACTCACATTCCACAGCACAGATGGAATGTTCATAATATTAACCACGTAGGTAACCACAGAGGAAGCTTCAACAAATACCAAAGATGATAAACTGGACATGCTCTGTAATCACAGTGCAATAATGTTAGGAGTCAATTACAGAAAGATGGGCCCCAAGCTTGAATACATCTGGAAAACACAATAACTCATGGGCCAAAGGAAAAATGATCACGGAAAATACGAAAGACATAAACCAAGCAATAACAGAAGCAGCACACACTAACTCCCCCGGGATGCCGGTAAAATGGCACGAGAGGGAAATTTATAACCTTAAGTGCTATGTTAGAGAACAAGATAGGAGGAGAATTGATGAGCTCTGTGGTTCAACACACCAGATGTTAGAAAAAGACACCCAGAAGCAACTCAAGGACGAGGCTGAAGGCAAAAGAAGGCAGGCAGGTGGGAAGACACAGAGCTAGGGAGGCCATGGAGGGAGAGGGCCAGGGGTGCTGAGTTTACTATTCAAGATTGGGCAGGTGCTGTGTAGGACAGGTCACCCAGACAGACATTGGGCTCCCCTGGATTTGGCAAGACTCAGGGTAGAACTCAGAGCATCGATGCCAATGCCCTGGATTACTATGGTGCTGTGGGGTTTGGCAGGGATGAAGAGAGACTTTGGTGAGGCTGATGTCACCATCTCACAGTTGGGAGAGCTACAGGTTAGAAAGAAGAGATGGAAACCCCTGAAGCGAAAGTTGTCTCAAATCCACTCTTCTCTCACTGGAACAGGATGGCAACACTGGGGACTCAGGGTTAGTGTCACTATGACCCTGGACGCTCTCCTGACAAACCTACTCTAATGGTCCCAGCCTGCAGTAACTGGAGGTGGCCCTGGGATTCTCCTTCCCAGGGGCTATACAGGAGGCGGTATGCTGCCTCTCATCTGTCGGATGGGCCTGGCAGGAGCGGGAGCTTCAGGGGGCCCTCTAGCCTGCTCCAGAGGGCTACCCTCCTCTTTGGAAACTCAGCCAAGACACTCAAAGTGCTTGGGGGTGTCAGGGCTTGTTGGACAGGTTGGTTCTCTGAAGCAGGTCAGCCCTACACCCAGTGAGGAGGACAGAGAGACCTCGGCCATCAAGGCTCCATCAGCCACCTGGTATGGGTGCGGGGGGAGTGTCCCCTTTGCTGCAAGCTGGGTGGCTCATCTGGGACCAGGATGTGTCACAGGGGACACAGTGCCCGCCCTCTGGACCTGATTCCATTGTTGTTGGTTCTCTGAATAGATTTTAAATCCCAACTCAGTTCTCTTAAAGTTCCTAAGCATATTGGGGATTTTTTTCTTTTTGAGACATTTTTTAAAATTTGGTTTCTTTAGATTACTGTCTATTTTGTCAGTTTTCAGATGTATTGGCATAATAATGTTCTGCAATGATTTTTTAAATTTTGTTATATTTAAAATTATACATAGTGCTTATTCTCCTTTTGATTTCTTACATGCTGTGCTGTGTCTTTTTTCATTTTCTTAGCCAGGTGTTCTAAAGGTTGGTTTATTTCTGTTAGTGTTTTCAGAGAGCCACCATTTTGATTTTGTTGACTCTTTCTATTTTATCTTTATTTTCTATTTCATTAATTTTTGCTCTGATCTTGAGCATTTCCTTCTATCTACAGGTTTACAATTTATTTGTCTTCACCATCTCATTTGGGCCTTGAATAGCCTTTTATAGAAGATAAGAATGAAGATTACAAATCCTGTAGAAGTACCTTCTGGTGGCATCCCTTGAGTTCTAGTGTGTATTATTTTATCAGTGTTGAGTTATAAGCAATTATACAGTATCATTTCTTGTGGGTCTCAGTTTTTTCACTCAGTATTTCATTGCGAGAGCCACACACGTTGTACATAGCTCTAATCTATTCATGTTCAGTTGTATGATCTTCTACCAAATGAATATGTCACCATTTACCAATCCTACTGTTAGTGGATATTTGGCTTGTTTCCAGTTTTTGGATGTTGTGCATAATGCTATGTGACCATCCTTGTATGTGATTCTTGAGGTCCACGTTCACACATTTATGTTGGTTGTACATTTAGGAGTTGGATTGTTGGGCCGTAGGACATGCTTATATTAAACTTCAGTCCATGATGTCAACTGTTTTCCAAAATATTTGTATAATATACTCACACTCATCCTCTTGTATGAATTCCCTATTGCTCATGCTGAAATTTCAACTTATGTTGAAATTTAATCCCCAATGTGGCAGTATTGAGAGCCTTTCAGAGGTGATTGAGGCCAGGCACATTGGCTCACACTTGTAGTTCCAGCTACTTGGGAGGCTGAGTTAGAAAGATTGCTTGAGCTCAGGAGTTTGGGGTTGCAGTGAGCTATGATGGTGCCACTGCCACTGTATCCCGAGATACAGAGTCAGACCCTATCTCAAAAAAAAAAAGAAAAAGAAAAAGAAAAAAAGAGGTGACTGAATATGAAGGTTCTGCTTTCATAAATGGATTAATTCATGCATGGCTTACTGGATTAATAGGTTAATAGATTAAGGGGTTTTCACAGGAATTGGTAGCTGTGTAAGAAGACAGACCAGAACTGGCATGATAGCACACTCCACTTCCTCACCATGTGATCCCATCTCAGGACCTGCACACGGTTCCCATCAGCAAGAACACCCTCACCAGATGTGGCCCTTTGATCTCAGACCTCTCAGCTTCCATAATTATAAGAAATAAATTACCCAGATTTAGGTATTCTGCTATAAGCAACAGAAAATTAACTAATACACCTGTTTGATTTTCTGGGCTGTTTTTCTTTTGATTTACCTTTTCTTACTGATCAGTAAGATAGTGTCTCAGTCCATTTGTGCTGCTATAACAAAATGTCTGAGATTGAGTAATCTGTAAAGAGTGGAAATTTGTTTCTTGCAGTTCTGGAGCTGGGAACTCTGAGATCAAGGAGTGCTTGGTGTGTGGTGAGGATGTCCATGCTGGGTCCTCATTATGGTGGAAGAGAGGAAGGGCACAGAGCAACCCACACTATGTCCTAAATGCCAGAAGAGATGGAAAGACAAACTCGCCCCTCCAGCCCTTTTATAAGAGCATTCAGCCATTTAGGAGGGCGGAATTCTCATGGCCTAATCACCTCTTAAATGTCTCACCTTGTAATACTTTTGCACTGAGGTTCAAGTTTCAACATGAATTTTGGAGGGGACACAATCAATCAAACCATAGTAGATACATAGAGAAGATAGAAGTGCTCTGCTTCTTATATGTATTGGAAATATAATCTCCCAGTTCATGGGCTGCCTTTTCACATTAAGTGGTATCTTTTGATGAACATATAACTTTAATTTTAACGTAGTCTAATTCAGCAATCTTTTCCTTGATGGTTGGTGCTTTTCACATTCTGTTTAAGAGGTCTTTCCCTACCCCAAATCATTCTCTTGTCTTATCTGTATCTACTTGGAGCTGTTTTTCTGTCTGGTGTGCAATAGGAGTCAAGCTCCTTTTCCCCCATATGGATATTCTACTTTGCATTGGCCCCAGAAACCATTTATAAAACTCCATTCTTTGTTCTCTGGTCTGCAATGCCCACTTGGCCATAAAACTCAAATGTACATGTGAGTCTGTTTCTGAGCCCTCCATGCTGCTCCACTGGTCTGTTTGCCTATCCTTGCACAGGACCACTCTGTTATACAGCTTAAAATAATTTTTATTAATATCTAAGAAAACATGTTTTCTTGCCTTGTCTTCTTAAAGCATGTCTCATTTCCATTCTAAAAACCTTTAGTCTTAGTCCATTTGTCCTGCTCTAACAAAATATCACAGACTGAGTACTTTATAAGAATACGAATTTATTTCTCACTGTTCTGGAAGGTGGAGGTCTAAGATCAAAGCAGTGGCAGGATGCGAGCCTGGTGAGGGCCTGATCTCCCCTCTAAGGTAGAACCTTGTTGCTGCATTCTCAGGGGTTGGGGAGAGGTGGGGATTTCTGTGTCCTTACATGGTGGGAGGAGCAGAAGGGCATGAACAAACTTCCTTCAACCTCCAGCCTTTTTATAAGAGGGCTAATTCCATTCACTCACGAGGGCAAAGTTTCCCAAAAGCCACACTTCTGAATACTGTTAAACTGAGAATTAAGTTTCAACATGAAGTTTGGAGGGACATTATCATTCAAACCATGGTTGCATGTCAAGTACCTCTAAAACTCCTGTTTAGATTTTGGCTGTGAATGGATTGCATTGAATCTATAGGTAAATATAGGGATAATTAACATCTTTATTAAATCCTCTAATTAAAAAATATTATAATCCCTTCATTTATTTAACTACTGTTTCTATGTAGTGCTCCAGCACACATTTTGTTAGATTTATTCCTTGTATTTATTTTTTAATGGTTTTGTATCATTTACAATTTTTAAATCTAAGTTTGTTTCAGATATACAGCAGTGTAATTGTTATTTCTATATTGATCTTATATCCAGCAACTGTGCTAAAATTATTTATTAATTCTAAAGATTTAAAAAAAAATTTCTAAAGATTTATCCTTTGTGTTCTTTATGTATACGTACTATCATAACATCTATAAATAATGACAGTTTTATTTCTTTGTCTTTGTGTTTTAACTCATTTGCTTAAACAGGCTGAAGTTAATGAATATTTATAATCTTCTGTCAAGAAATGAAAGGACCTCAGATCACTTCTTCACATGCCATCTTATGGTTGTGTTTGTCTAATATTTTATTTCTACTTGTTTCACAGAGTAAAAGGTTTTTAATTTGATGAGATTCAGCTTATCAGCTTTTCCCTTTATGGATTGTGCTTTACTATCAAGTTTAAGAACTCTCTATCTCATCCTAGATCCCTGATATTGTTTTCTGGTTTTTTTCTAAAATTTTAATAGTTTTTGTATGAATCTATGATCCATAGACTACTATAGAAGGCACAAAATTTAGTGAAGATTTATTTTTCTATGGATATCCAGTTGTTCTCACCATTTATGGAAATGGCTTCCATCAAATTGGTTTTGTACCTTTCTCAAAATAACTTGAGAATATTTATGATAGACTATTCCTGGGTTATCTGTTCCATTGATCTATATGTCTGCCCCTCCACCGATACAACACAGCTTTGATTAGCATGGCTATATGGTAAGCCTTAATATTGGGTAGAGTGGTTCTTTATACTTTATTTTTGTTTGTTAAGATTATTTTAGTTACTTAGGGCTTTTGCTTTTCCATTTAAACTTGCCTATAAATCAATTTAGGGAGAATCAACATCTTCATGATGGCGAGTCTTTGATCCACGCACACAGAATGTTTCTACATTTATGTAGGTCTTTGATTTCTCCCCCATCATTTTGTCATTTTTCAATAAATATATAATATATGAGGTCAGACAATTAAGTTTAGAACTCATCCTAGAAAAAATGCTACATACCTTATTGCTGAATATCATTATAGTTACCAGATGGCCAAGAGGAGTACTTCAAAGGTGACCATAGTTATATTCAGCAATGAGGTATGTAGCACTTTTTCTAGGACAAGTTTGTGAACTTAATTGTTTGACCTTTGTATATACTTTAAATATGGACTTAAGTATTTCATTTCTTTGGAGTGATTAAGAATGGAATAACTTTTTTTTTTTTCTGAGACAGAGTCTTAAGCTGTCACCCTGGGTAGAGTGCCATGGCATCATAGCTCACAGCAACCTCCAATGCTTGGGCTCAAGCGATCTTCTTGCCTCAGTTTTTCTATTTTTAGTAGAGATGGGGTCTCACTTGCAGGCTGGTCTCAAACACATGAGCTCAAGCTATCCACCTGCCTCAGCTTCACAGAGTGGTAGGATTACAGGCATGAGTCACCACATCTAGCTGATATAGCATTTTAAATTTTGGTTTGTACTTATTTATGATTGGATATAGATATGTGATTGATTTTTATGAGTTGATCTATATCCCATGACATTGCTAAACTCATTTTTTAGTTCCAGATTTGTTTTTTTTAATTTGTTTTTTATTAGATCATAATTGTGTACATTAATTCTATCATAGGATACAGTGTGTTGCTTCTATATGCAGTTTGGAAAGCGCTCATCCAAGTGGCTAACATAGCCATCATGTCTTTCTCATAATTGTTATGTTAAGACATTTATATTCAACCTTTAGATAAATTCACATGTACCCAAATAGGATAAATTATAGGCGTGATCCCCACAATATCATTCTCTTCACCCATCCTTCCCCTCCTCTCCCCTCCTTTCCCCAAATCCCCATTTGGATTGTAGCATTCCTAAGATAACTAACAATTAGTTTTATAATAGTGTTGAGTACATTGGATACTTTTTCTTCCATTCTTGAGACACTTTGCTAAGGAGGACATTTTCCAGCTCCATCCATGTATACATGAAGAAGGCAAGGTCTCCATCTTTCTTTGTGGCTGTATAGTAGTCCATGGTGTACATATACCACAATTTATTGATCCATTCACGGATCGATGGGCTCTTGGGCTTCTTCCATGACCTAGAGATTGTGAATTGGGCTGCAATGAACATTCTGGTACAGATATCTGTATTAGCGTGATTTATGGTCTTCTTGGTATATACCTAACAGAGGAATTACAGGATCAAATGGTAGTGTGTGTGTGTGTAGATTTCTTAGGATTTTCTGTGTAGACAATCATGTCATCTGCAAGTACGGACCATTTATTTCTTCCTATATTTTATGCCTTTATTTTCTTTCCTTATCACAGTGGCTAAAACGTTCAGTGCTATGTTAACTAAGAGTCATGAAAGTGGACATCTTTATCTTATTCCTGATGGTACAAGGAAGGACAATGGTCTTTCACCACTGAGGTATGATCTTGGTTGTGTATTTAACGGATGGTCATCATCAAGTTGAGGTAAGTCTCCTCTATCCTAACATTCCTGGAGATTAATTGATGTGATACATGATTTTTTTTCCATTGTCTGTTATTGTAATCTATTCTGCTACATAGCTGGAATACACATAAATCCTACTTGGTAATGTTGGAAATACTTACTTGAGGAAGTTTATAAGAGACACTGTGGTTTTCTTTTTGTGTACTGGCTTTGTTTGGTTTTATGAGGTAATACAGTCCTGCTTTAAATGAGTTGGGAAGGGTTTCCTTTTCTATTTTTTGGAAGAGATTGTTTAAAATTGGTGTTATATATTCTTTGAATGTTTAGAAGAATTTTCCAGTGAAATTATCTGGGCCTGGATATTTCTTGTTCAGGTACTGTTAAATTCCAAATTTAAATTTCAGTTTTGTTAACAGCTGTAGGATCATAGAAGTTACGTGTTTCATCTTTGTTCAATTTTGGTAGTTTTTGGTTTTAGAGGATTGTCCTCATTTGAGAAATGAGGCCTACTCCCATTTTTGATTTATGCATTTATTAGTGCTGTAGTTTCCCTCTCAGCACTGCCTCAGGTGCATCACACATATTTTGATTTGTTATATTTTTATTTTCATTCAGTTCTATGTATTTTTAAATTGTATTTTAAGGTTTTTTCTATGGTTCATTTCTTCTAAGTTATTGAGTTTACAGACAGAAAGTTGGTCATGGTATTGTTTTAGTAACATTTTTATTTTTATTTTTATTTTTTTGTTTGTTTTTTTGCAGGTTTTTTTTTTTGGCTAGGGCTGGGTTTGAACCCACCACCTCTGGCATATGGGCTAGCGCCCTACTCCTTTGAGCCAAGGTGCAGCCCTTTAGTAACCTTTTAAAAACTGTTGTGATTTTCCTGCTTCAGTCCTTTTATTGGTGATTGTGTGTTCTTTCTTTTTGTCCATATCACTCTTACAGGAGAATTATCAATTTTATTGATATTTTATAAAAAAAGATTTTCACTCTATTGCTTTCCTGTTTTCAATTTCATTGATTTCTATTGTTATTTTTATTATTAAATCTTTCCTTTTCTTTGCTTTGGATTTATTTTGTCCTTCCTTTTCTAGTTTCTTAGGTTATTGATTTGAGACTTTTCCTCATTTCTCATGTAGGGATTTAGTGGACACACATGTTCCCCTTTCAACATTGCTTTAGCTGAATCCCCCATAATGTGATATTTTGAATTTCTACTTTCATTCAGTGCTATGTGTTTGTTTTTAATTTTACTTTGAGATTTCTTTGACCCAGGGATTATTTAGAATTAGGTTGCTTAATTTACATGTATTTAGAGATTTTCTTCTTGTCTTTATGTTATTGATTTCTAGTTTGATTACTTTATGGTTTGAGAAAACACACTGTATAATATCTATTATTTTAAATTAATTATGGTTTGCTTTATGACTCTGGACACTGTATGTTTTGGTGACTACTTTGAAAAAAGGTATGTTTTTCTGTTTGAGGGTGAATTATTCTGTAGATGTCAGCCAGACCTATGGATTGGTGCCATGCAGGTCTCCTGTATCCTGGCTGATTTTCTGTCTAGTAATCTTTTTTTTTTTTTTTTTTTTTTTTGTAGTTTTTGGCCAGGGTTGGGTTTGAACCTACCACCTCTGGAATATGGGGCCGGTGCCCTACTCCTTTGAGCCACAGGCACCACCCCTGTCTAGCAATCTTAATGGTTTCTAAGAGGAAGTGATACCAGAAAAGTGGCGGCTCAGCCAGCTTAGCTGAGTGGGGCTGGGGGACCTGCCACCTCTGTCTTGGTGGCAGCTACCGGCAAAGGAACCGGCAGGTTGGAGCAAGTGGTGGGGAGCTTCCCTCCCCCACCAGAGACTCCAGTAGAGCGGGGATAGAGGACCTGCACACAAACCGGCAGGTTGGAACCAAAGGGCGAGCTTTCCTCTCCCACCGGAGGCTCCAGTAACAAAAAAGACCAGCGATGAGGGAAAAACACTGGTGATTCCTCCAGTGCATCCCTGATTGGTCCATTTTCAATCCTGCTCCTGACTAGTCTATTTTATAGACCAATCAGCTAAGCTCTCAACTCATTGAACAACTGCCCCTATTTAAACCCCTGAGCAGAGAGCTTAGGGGCAGATCATCGCTGATCATTGCAGACCTTCGAGGAAGATAGAGCAGAAGAGAAAAGACCTCAGCAGATCATTGCAGACCATTGAGGGAGAGGGAGCAGAAGAGGAAGAGTTGTAACACTTGGATCCTGTTCTGCAAGGAAGTTTGGCTCTTTGTAAGAGCTGTAACACTTATACCCTGCTCTGCAAGGAGGTTTGGCTCTTTGTAAGAGCTGTAACACTTTCATCCTGCCCTGAAAGGAGGTTTGGCTCTTTGTAAGAGCTGTGACACTATAAAACCTATCTTATCCTGTTCTGTAAGATTTGGCTCTTTGTAAGAGCTGTAATAATACCTCTGTAAATAAAACCTGACTTACTGCCCATCCTGTGGTCCATCGATTCATTCATTGAATCGTGGAGACCAAGAGCCTGGAAATCCAAAGTCAAAAATCCGGTATCAGAAGGTGGTGAAGTCCTCAGATATTTCAGCTCTATCAGTTTTTGCTTCGTGTTTTTTGAGACAATGATTTTGGTACATATACATTTAGAATTATTATGACTTCATGTGGATTGAGTCTTTTATCATTATGTAATGTTCTTCTTTATCTCTAGTAATTCTCTTTGCTCTGGCATCTACTTTATTGGGAAATATGGCCACCCATTTTTTTTAATTAATGTTTTCATAGCAAGTTTTTTTTTACATTCTTTTACTTTCAGCCTACCTAGATCATCAAATTTGAAGTGAGTAAACAGTTTATAGTTGAGGGCTCTGAGTATGTGTGTGCATATATGTTATAATCTACTCTTACCTGTTTTTGTGTTTGTGTATTTAGACTACTTACACTTGAGGTAATAATTGATGTGCTGGAACTTATACCTGCCATTTTATTATTTGTTTTCTATTTGTTTCCTCTGGTTCTCATTCCTGTTTCTTTTTTCTTGCTTTCCTGTATGTTACTTGACTGATCTTTAGTATTTCACTTTGAATTATTTATAGTGTTTTTAAATGTGCTTCACTGTATAGTTTTATTTCGTTCACTCTAGACATTCAATAGACATCTGTGACTTAATCTCAGTGACTGATATTTCATCACTTTGAGTGACATGTGGAAACCTTTTATTCATTTACTTCCCTTTATCTTCCATGATTTTATATATTGTATCTTAAGCATCAGAAAATGCTACGCTTTTTGTTTCAATCTTTAAATTTGTTTTTTACAAAATTCATGAGAAAAAGAATGGTCTACTGTTTGTATGCATATATCTGCTTTGTATGTTGTTCTTTCTTCCTTTATGATGCTCCGTGATTCTTTCTTTTATAATTTCCTTCCTGATCAAAGATCTTCCTTTAGCCAGTTTTTAAGGATAGGTCTGCTGCTGACAAACTCTTTTACTTTTCCTTCATCTGAGAATGTCTTTATACCTCCTTTATTTTGGAAATATAGTTTCACCAGTTGACAATTCTTTTCTTTCAGCACCCAAAAAGTGTACCAGTTCCTTCTGGCCTTATATATAATAAAGATTCATTATGATAACAAATCTTTTATAAGAGATTATATCACTCATGGTTTCAAACAAGAAATCCATTCACATTTAAATGATACTCGTAGGGAAGATGTCTTTTTTTTTTTTTTTTTTTTTGAGACAGAGCCTCAAGCTTTCCCCCTGGGTAGAGTGCCATGGCATCACAGCTCACAGCAACCTCCAACTCCTGGGCTCAAGCGAGTCTCCTGCCTCAGCCTCCCAAGTAGCTGGGACTACAGGCACCCGCCACAACGCCTGGCTATTTTTTGGTTGCAGCCATCATTGTTATTTGGCGGGCCTGGGCTGGATTTGAACCCACCACCTTAGGTGTATGTGGCTGGCGCCTTAGCCACTTGAGCCACAGGCGCTGAGCCCGGAAGATGTCTTTTCTTGCTGAGTACTTTCGATATTTTTTCTTTATCATTATTTTCGTAAGCTTAATTATGATGTGTCTTGATTATCTTACATGTATTTTGTGTGTGTGTGTGTGTGTGTGTGTGTATTTCCTAGTAGGACCGTTACTCTGGGGAACCCTGACCAATGCATACCCTGTGAGCCCTAGAACATTTCGTTGTGCCAGGAAGTACAGCAACAAAAAAAATTAGATAATTATATAGGGCAAAACAAAGAACCCAGGATCCAGCTTGACAAGGCTCCCACTGTCTAAATCCAAGATAATCTCAGTGTGAAAATGAATACTGACAGAATTATAACACAGTGAATAAAAACAGAATACATGCCATCACAGTATTAGGATCAGTCAAAAACTGACATTTTGTGGTCACCATTGTGATTTCTGAGACAAAAAACAAACTTCAATGGATGCTCAAACATTAGATGGAAATTAATTAAGGAATAAATTATTATTGTTGTTATTTTTTAGAGATAGAGTCTTGCTCTGTCACCCAGGCTAGAGTGTCCAGGTGTGATCATAGCCTACTACATCCTCCTGAGTAGTTGGGAGTACAGGCATGGGCCACCACACCCAACTATGGTTTTTTAGTTTTAGGAGAGATAGCAGGGTCTTGCTGTTGCTCAGGATGGTCTCAAACTCCTGACTTCAAGCGATCCTCCCAGAGTATTGGAATTACAAGCTCGAGCCATCACATCTGACAGGAATAAATGATTTATATGAATGACTTTTTAATTTTGAAGGGGGAAAAATACCTTTACAAAGGAAAAATCTGGCAGACACCACCTTCATATTGCCTCAAGGTTAATAACACCAGTAACAGGACAAACCAGCATCACGATGATGTCCTCAGAAAGAGACAGCATCATACCTGCCAAAAATGCATAACCTGAATCTAATCAAGAAGGAACATCAAGCTCGAATAAAACACATTCTACAAAACAGCAGGCCTGCACTCTTCAACAATGTCAAAAAAAAATCAATGTTAAATTAGATAATTATATTATAGTTATAGAAGAGAATGCCCTTGTTTTAAGGAGACAGGCTGAAATGTTTGGAAATGGTTGTGATAGCAGCAACGCATTCTCAAACAGTAGGGAGAGAGTAAGAGAGCAAGAGAAAGCAAATAGAACAAAATGTTATCTGGTGCCTCTGGGTGAGGGATTTTCAGAGACTGACTGTGTTAATTTTAAAACCAAGTGGATCCTGCCAGCTCAGGGTACCAGGCTGCTTGGATGTTTGAAGCAAAAACAAATGTTCACACCCACCAGAGGGCTGTGAACAGTGCCGGTGAGACCTGAACACAGCTCACTGCTATCTTGGTTAATAAATTTAGACTCGGGGCTGGGCATGGTGGCTCAGACCTGTAATCCTAGCACTCCGGAAGGCTAAGAGAAGGAGGAGCACTTCAGCTCAGGAGTTTGAGACCAGCCTAAGCAAGAGCAAGACTCCGTCTCTACTAAAAAAATAGAAAAATTAGCTGGATGCAATGGCACGTGCCTGTAGTCCCAGCTACTTAGGAGGCTGAGGCTGGAGGATTGCTTGAACTCAGCAGTTTGAGGTTCCTGAGAGCTAGATTGATGCCGTGGCACTCTAGCCTGGGCAACAGAGTAAGACTCTGTCTCAGAAAGGAAAAGAAGTCATAATCTGGCCTGGGCATGGTGGCTCATGCATATAATCATTTCCCTCTGATAGGCTAAGGTAGGAGGATCACTTGATGTCAAGAGTTCAAGACAAGCCTGAACAAGAGACCCCCTTTCTACTAAAAATGGAAAACTTAGCTGAGTGCAGTGCCACGTGCCTGTAGTCCCCACTACTCAAGAGGTTGAGGCAGGAGGATAGCTTGAGCCAGGAGTTTGAGTTTGTGGTGAGCTATGATGATGCCACTCTACTGTAGCTAGTTGACAGAGTAAAACTCCATCTTAAATAAATAAATCAACAAATAATACAAAATAAATAAAAGGAAACAAAATGCACTGCCCATATGGGAAAAAAGTTAAAAATATAACCATATTAGAATTGAGAACTTATGATAACCGAAAGTTACTTCAAAGGGAAAATTTTTAAAAGTCACAATATGGGATAAAATATTTGCAGCCCATACAATCAATAGGTGACTGGAGCCTGATTTGTTTTTTGTTTGTTTGTTTTTTTAATTTGGGGAGATTCATTGAGGGTACTGAAGCCTGAACTCCTAGAGATGTGCTGGATGCATAACAACTGGCTGTCAGACCCTCTCAGGGGAAATTAGCATTTGCTGATTTCCATATAAATACTTCCATGTGGCCATTTTCAAGCCATCAAAGTGAGGTTGACAAGTATTGTCTTTGTAAGAAGTGGCTGCCACAGCTGTTTGAGCCCAGTAAGATGGTTCCAGCATAAAAGTCAGTAACTCTCCCAACAGGAAAATTTGTGAAAGACTTCAGAAGACTTTTATGAAGGCTGTCTCAGTGAGTTTGTGTTGTTGTAAGGAATACCTGAATCTGGGTAGTTTATAAAGAAAAGAGGTTTATTTGGCTCATGGTTTTGTAGGTTGTACAAGGAGCATAGTGCCCACATCTCCTCTGCTTCCAGGGCCTCAGGGAGCTTCCACTCACGAGGGTGGTGAGGATGCAGAGGTCACATGAGGCAAGACCACAAGCCAGGTGCCAGGCTCTTTGTACAACCAGCTCTCACAAGAACTTATAGAGGCAGAACTCACTCATACACCCCCACCAAGGAAGGCATTGATGGTTTCATGAGGAATCCACCCCAATGACCCAAACACCTACCATTAGGCCCCACCTCAATTTTGGGATCAAATTTTAACATGAGATTGGGTGGGGGAGGAGGGGGTTACCACATCCATACTGTATAGCAAGGGCATAAAAGAGAAAACCTGAATAGACAATAAAAATATGAAAAGATGATCAATCATGTTACTGCTGAGATAAATCCAAATTAACAGTGCAATTAGATACAATTTCACACTCCAGACTGACAGTACTTTAAATGTTTGTCCATCAGTGTTGGCTATGTGGAGTGACGGGAAATCCCGGCCACTGCTGGTGGGGCTTACATCAACCCAAACCACTCTGAGAAACAGTGTGGTGTTTCTAGACAAGGTCAGCTGCTCACGCCCTGTGGTCCAGCATTCTCACTCCTGTAAATATAAATTTACCCTAGAGCAGTGATTTTCAACTGGTGTGCCAGGATGGTGAGAGGATGTTAGGTATTCCGTGAATTTTCTTCTTTTTTTTTTTAATTTTAAAGATCATTAATTAAATTATTTTCAAAACAAGTTCAAAGCACAGTAAGTATATTCTTTACTTTTTTTTAATTGTTGGAGATTCATTGAGTGTACACAGAACCAGATTGCATTGATTCTTTTTGTTAGATAAGGACCCTCTTATATTTGTGTCCCACTCCCAAAAGACGGACCACACACCTTAAGTCCTCCCCAACCCCCTCCCTCCGTCCCTTTCTTAGCTCTCCCCATCCCCACCCTCTGCTGTGTACTAGGAGCTTAATTGTCCCTATCAGAATTGAGTATATAGGATTAAGTGTGCTGCAGAAGTTTAACTATAGTTCAATTTAGTTGAACTTAGCCTGGGCATGGTGGCTCACAGCTCAAGTGTGCTGTGAGATTAAAAAAAAAAAAAAAAGTTGGAAAACACCGCCCTAGAGAAATTCTTGTCCGTGAGTCCTGCTGGACATTTACAGGGTTCTTGGGAGAACTGTTGGCAATAGGAAAAAGCGAAAATAATCCATAACTAAATTGTAGTCTACTTGTACGATGGAGTACAATCTTCAGCAGTGAGAATGAATGAATTATAGCTTCATGCATGATATGGTCTGAATGTTCGGCTCCTCCAAATCTGAAGTTGAAATTTGATCTAAGTGTTGACCCTGGGCCCTGGTGGGAGGTGTTCATGTAACGAGTGCTAATCCCCCAAGAATGGCTTGGTGCCTACCCCTCAATAATGAGTTATTTTATTCATTCATGCTAAAGAGCCAGCTGATCGTTTTAAGGAGCTAGGTATCCCCTCCTCTTTCTATGGTTCCTTCTTTGACTGTGTGATTTGCCTGCTCCCCTTCACCCTCTGCCCTCTGCCCTCTGCTTTAACTGGAAACTCCCTGAATCCCTTTCCAGAAGCAGATGCTGGGGGGAGGGTTCTTGTATGACCTGCAGAACTGTGAGGATAAACAGCTTTTCTTTGTAAATTACCCAGCCTTAGGCATTTCCTTTATAGAAAAGTGAAACTGACTAATACGATGTATCAATATGGATAAGTCCCAAAAAATCTCACCAAGAGACAGCATCACAAAAGAATACAAGTCAAATGGTTGCAATAATACAAGTTCTTTATACATACTAACAAAGAGCAAGGAAGTTTATCCAGAAGACAGGATAGTTGTTGCCTGCAGGAGGATGTGACCCAAGAGTAGCAGGCAGGAAAGGAGAGGGTATATTCTAACCTACTGGGAATATCCCATTCTCTAACTGGGTGTGAGTACAAAGGTGTTCAATGCACTGTTGTTATTTAGGCAGTACGTTTTCATTGCTTAGATTCTTCCATGTGAATATTTCGCATTTTGTTTCATCACAAGGTGTGTTTTGAAGGCTCCAGGTGGGTGGAAGCCAGGATGGGCACCTGTCCTAACCTGGAAGTGGGTGGGTTTGGGACAGGCCTCCAAATCCCAGACTGAGATGTGAAAGTTGCTGACAGGAGGCAGCCAGAGAAGGCACAATACGTGCAGAGGCCCTGAGGTCACCTGGCTGAGAGGTGGAGCCCCAGTCTGATTGCACATTCTTTCTCACCCGGCTGCCTAACCTAAACATGCACACAGGAGAAGCATATGGGCACAGAGGGCCACATGGATTCAGAGGTCAATAAAAATGAAGCAAGAACTTAACCTGTTGGTCTTCCTTCTTTCCACCTCATCTCTTTGCTTCCTATTTCAAAACAATCTCCAAATGTGCATTAGCCTTTTTTTTTAAATTGTGCATCTTTATTCAACTCGTGATTTTCCTATCTCTGCAACAACCTTACTATGAGACTGTCCTCACAGCTCTCTGGTTTTTAAGTTGGATGGGTTGTGCCCATTTAGCTCCTTGGTTCTAGTATAGTTTCTGTTTAAGTCTTCCCATGACTTAGCAGAGCCCCTTGGCTTTCTGAGCAATGAGAATAGCTCATTCAACAGCTATGATATGTTGCCTAACTCCCAACAGCACAGCCAGTGTGACCCCAGGGCTCTGAGGCCAACAGCTGCATCAGGGCAGGGGCCAGGTAGGGTCCCACCCCTGTGTGCATGTGAAAGACTAGCCCACAGAGCCTCCTTGGGGAGCCAGTGCCCAGAATGCTGAGTGGCTGTGGCCCCATTGTGGGATGGAGGGATAGTCGCTGGCAAAGGGGGAGGTGAACAGGAGGATAGTGCAGGGAGGGGCTTGGGACTATAGCCAGGGCTCAGACTCTTGGCACAGGCTCCTTTCTGCCCTGTCTGAGCCGTCTCCAAAACCCCCTACCCAACTCCCAGGGCCTAGAGGTGTGGGCCACACCCCTCAGGCTTTCTGTTGTTGCTACAGGACTCTCCTCTGCCCAGGTGCAGCTGCCTCACTCAGCCAGAGCCACTTCCCAACCCAAAGAAGGAAGACAGCCCCTTACTTAATGTGGATGTGGTGAGGCTGGGCAGCCTGGGGCTGAGGCTGGGCAGCCTGGTTGTGAGGATCTTGCCTTTGCCACACCCAGCTCTAGTTCCTTTTCTAAGAATTCATTTCCTTTCCTGAGGTCAGTGGTCAGCATTAGAAGGTTTCTCTTCGCTGCATTTATTTAATTTAATGATGGAAAAGATGGACCAGACATGCAAACTCATGACTTTCTTGACTTAAAAAGACACAATGGTCCCTAGTGTTGGGGTCATGATCCCCAGAGATCCTGAAAGTTCTTTCCCCCTGGACCTGGGCTGCACTCAGCATCACATGGGCTCCATGCCAGTGCTGTGATGCCACATTTGTGGAGAAGACCCATTTCAAAGAGTCATTACCTTTAGAGGAAAATAGACGTCTCTATATATAAAAAGAGTAAATGGAGGGGTGTCAGGGGCCAGAAGCTGAATTTTAAAGGAACTGGTCCCCAGCTGAACAGCCCTGGGTCTGGCCCCTGGTCACGGTGGTCTGGGCATTCTGTCTCTTCTTTCCTGGGGAATGTGGTCAGCCAGAGCATGACACAGGTTTTTCTTGGGGACCCATCATTGGTTCTGAACAGTCCTAATCAGAAGACCTTATGCCAGATTGGAAACAAATAAAACATACATAAGCAGGCAATTTTTTCTTTCCTAGAGCTGTTCACCCACTGTCTGCACGCCTACACTAAGATGGGTTAGAACCGTGCCCCGTGGTTGCCAGCTCAGGGTCCACCGCTTTACAATTTGTCCTCTGTTTCACTGAGATAGATAAAAGAGATGTGCAGGGACGAAGTGAAAAGTTCTTTTTTTTTTTTTTTTGAGACGGAGCCTCAAGCTATCCCCCCTGGGTAGAGTGCCATGGCATCACAGCTCATAGCAACCTCCAACTCCTGGGCTCAAGCGAGTCTCCTGCCTCCACCTCCCAAGTAGCTGGGATCACAGGCGCCTGCCACAACGCCCGGCCATTTTTTGGTTGC
>CAUYQV010142167.1:0-16416 GCA_963574575.1 Galagoides demidoff
CACACCATCAGCTCTTCAGTTGGATTTAAGAGGTGGTTTTAAGGCTCCACACAGTGGCGTACACCTGTAATCCTAGCACTCTGGGAGGCCCAGGCAGGTGGATTCCCTGAGCTCAGGACTTTAAGAACAGCCTGAGCAAGAGCAAGACCTTGTCCAGGGATTGTAGCAGGTGCCTGTAGTCCCAGCCACTTGGAGGCTGAGGCAAGAGGATAGCTTGAGCCTAAGAGTTGAGGTTGCTGTGAGCAGTGACACCAGGATACTCCAGCCTGGGCAACAGAGTAAGACTCTGTCTCAGGAAAAAAAAAAAAAAAAAAGAGGAGGTTTTAGGTGGTGCCCAGGGTCAGTGAGGAGACATAGGAGAACCAATGCATTCTATTTGGGGTAAATATCAGGTCTGATGTTTACACCATATTTCTACTAACTCATATGTCAATTTTTTTTTAATTTTAGAGATTATATTGACTCCTATTTTGGTAGATGCTCTTTGGCACACATGTCTCCCAACTTATCCTTTTTTAATCCACTAGTATTATTGTGTCACCATTTGTAGTTAAATCACTGTTAAATATTTGCTTCTCTGGACTAAAAAGTTATTGCATTCTGCTTTGCCAAGTAGTGTGCCATTCATTATTCAACTTTTTCTTTTCCCCTTAGTTAGTAATTTTCTAATTTAGTTTTATTTGTTCATTTCCTTGGACCTTGGACCGTTTGCTAATTTTTTGTCTTCCTTTATTATAATGTTTCACATGGCCAGATTTGGCAAGAATCCATCCATTTCATTTATTTTCCTAAAAATTTGTCACTTGTTGCCCTCTAAACCTAGTATCCTGCCGTCACCTTGAGACTTTCCTTTGTCTTTCTCCTGTGTTAGATTCCCTATTTCCTGACTAGTGTACCTCTTTTTTCCTTCTTGGTTTCAGCCAGCGGTTCTCAACCTGTGGGTCGCGATCCCTTTGTAACAATGAAAATACATAGCGGCATTAGGAAAGTTGAGAACTGCTGGATCCCTATGTTAGTGATGTTTGTAAATCTGAAGTTTCCTGAGAATAAGTATAGAAGATGTGAATTTTTTTTTTTTGAGATTTTACATGTCTGAAAAGATTATTTTTTCTATTCTTATACTTGTTTGGAAGATGAGTTTGTTATGTATTGACTTCTAGGTCAATAGGTACAAGCTATATATTGACTTCTAGATCTTTGTCTAACTCTGTCACCCTGGGTACAGTGCTAGGTCATCATAGCTCACAGCAACCTCAAACTCCTGGCTTGAGCAATCCTCTTGCCTCAGCCTCCTGAGTAACTGGGTCTACAGGCAGGAGCCACTATGCCTGGCTAGTTTCTTTTATTTTTAGTAGAGATGACTAGTTTTTCTATTTTTAGTAGAGAGTTGGCCTTGCTCTTGCTCAGGCTGGTCTTGACCTAAGCAATCCACCTGCCTTGGCCTCCTAGAGTGCTAGGATTACAGGCGTGAGCCACTGTGCCTAACTTTGTTTTATGTTGCTATAAAAATTAACAAATAAAACAAAGAGGGTCACTGTTTCATTGTTAGCATACACAAACCTTAATAAATATGTAACTGTAGTGAAATTGTGTATACTGAACAAAATGACAAAATGCACAATGCAAAATAATGTATGAAAAATAGATCTGTTATAAGGGAACATTGGCATATTCCTTTGAATCCTTCACTAACCAACCAAAGAGACAAAGTATATGTGTGTGTGATTATAGAGAAATTGAATATGATTAATGATATTGATTTGAATATATAACATGTTTCATTCTTTGCTAAAAGCTATTCTTTTTAATATTTTAGGTTTATAAACAAATCTATTTTTATGTATAGCTATAATATATCTTTTATCTAGAGGAATAAATACATATACTCATATACATAAATATTGAGCTAGTTGGAGACTACAGTCTTAACAGTGATTTTTTTTTCTCGGTACTGGTATTTCTAATTATCAATAGTTTCCTTTTATTTATATGTGTCTTCTAATATTTCTACAATGAAGATGAATTGCTTGTATAATTAGAAAATGGTAAGGGATGTGCTAGCCAATCCATTATAAATGAAATAGAGAGATAGACCCTTGTAAGAGAGAATTGATTAATAAGAAGGAGGAAATGTGTATAGAGGGAGACAAAATCTTTGGGGTGCTTTTGGAAGCTTCAGTACTGAGAATTGACTGGCTGGGTGTGGTGGCTCATACCTATAATCCTAGCCCTTTGTGAGGCTGAGGCAGGTGGATGGCTTGAACTCAGGAGTTCAATACTAGCCTGAGCAAGAGTGAGACCCCATCTCTAAAAAATAGCTGGGTGTTGTGGCAGGCGCCTGTAGTCCCAGCTACTTGGGAGGGTGAGGCAAGCGGGTCACTGGAGCCCAAGAGTTTGAGGTTGCTGTGAGCTATGATGCCATGGCACTCTACCAAGGACAACAAAGTGAGACTCTGTCTCAAAATAAATACATGAATAAATGAATAAATAAATAAATATAAACGTGTCGCAACTGCATAAATGATCACATGATTCACAAGAGATTTCCAGGCTTGCCTGGAAATTGTCTTGTTCTCGGCAATTCCTCAGTTGAGTTATGAGATTGGCAGCTGTTGTAGTAAGTTTGATTTTTTAATCCTCTACATAAATAAATAAACTACAAGAATTGAAAGAAATTTAAGAAAAATATATTATTCGGTCATATATACAAAGGGAAGCCAAGGCAGAGCAAAACAAGAGAGAAAATTCCCATCACAGGCAGAATGTGCTCCCAAGCAGAGTAAGCCCAAGGTAAAGAAGAAAGAGAAATAGACCTCAGAGGAATATAGATATTAAAATGAATGCTCGCTCTGGAAGGATTGCATTACTACACTGTTGACTTTGGAAAGTGAGGAAGATTTCAATCCTCCCGAAACGACAAATGACCCTGTGGTGTATTAAAGAGAATCCTGTGGAGTTGGCATAGTTGAGTTAGAAGTCAAGGCCTGTCATTTAACCGGCTTGTAACTTGATCACTTACAGGTCTCTGACCCTAGTTTTCTCATCTATAAAATGGGGATAATAGGTTTAGTTTGGATGATCATCCTCCTGAGTTATCCAAAGAAAGTAGGATACATACACATACATGTGTGTGCGTATGTTTGAATGCATGTATGTTGTAGTAAGTTTGATTTTTTAATCCTCTACATAAATAAATAAACTACAAGATAAATACAAAATAAACTACAAAATAAATACAAATTGCCTTGTATATATGACATACACACATAGGAAAAGCTTTTGAAAATGATCAAGCTGGGTCTTAAAGGACTAATTTGGTAATGAATAGGTATTGAGTACTTAATACATACCAGGCACAGGGGACTTGGGGAAACAACATGAACATGGTCTCTGCCCACATGAAGCTTAATTCCAGTGACAAGGATTAATTTTCTAAGCAAAGATGGTATGCCCTTGAGCTAGAGAACAGTGGACGTTGGATTAAATGATATATATCAAATATTATATGATCAATTATAAAAACCTTGTCCTAAGCCGGCACAGTGGCTCACGCCTGTAATCCTAGCACTGTGGGAGATTGAGGAGGGAGAATTTCTTGAGTTCAGGAGTTCGAGACCCCCAACTCATTAAAAAAAACAAAAGAACAACAACAACAACAACAACAACAGAAACCAGCCAGTCACAGTGGCAAGCACCTGTAATCCCAGTGGCTTCGGGAGGCTGAGGCAGCAGGATGCCCGACAGCCTGAGTCTGAGGTTGCAGTGAGCTATGATGCCATTGCACTCTGCTCAGGGCATAGTGTGGGACTCTGTCTCAACAACAACAACAACAACAAAAAGCAAAGAAATAAAAATAAAAAATAAGCAAGGAAATTAAAAAAAAAACCTTGTCACAAATCTATCTTAATTTTTCACTAAAATCTTTAAAACACCCATTTAGCTAGCATAGCAATTTATATGCAAAAAATGTATTCATCTAACAAACACTTGATGAGTACCGTCTGTAAAGGCAGTAGTCTGATAGATCCTTAAGGAAATAGCAGCATGTGTATTTTTTCTTTAAGAAACTTGTAGCACAGGAGACAGGAGAAAAGTTCAGACATGTGTAGGGCTGGGCATGGTGGCTCACACCTGTAATTCCAGCACTCTGGGAGGCTGAGGAGGCGGGCAGATTATTTGAGCTCAGGAGTTCAAGACCAGCCTGAGCAAGAGTGATACCTCACCTCTACAAAACAGCTGGGTGTTATGGTGGGCACCTGTAGTCCCAGCTGCTTGGGAGGCTGAGGCAAGAGAATCACTTGAGCCCAAGAGTTTGAGGTTGCTGTGAGCTATGACACCATGGCACTCTACCTCAGCATGACGGAGTGAGACTCTGTCTCCAAAAAAAAAGTGTGTAGTAACATCCATGATGCAATATAAAATACTACAGAAGGGACTACATTGAGGACAGAAAGATTATGTTAGGCAGGATCGCAACATGGACATTTCATAGAGAGATACTGGCAAAGTTAGAATCTGCATATACTAATCCTGGGGCAGGAGGCAGTGTGGTAAAATACAAGTATGGGATACAAAAAAGAATGAAAATAGGCCAGACAAGAAAAATAGGCTATCAACAATCAAATAATTGAATTTGATTAGATCAATAATAATCACAGCATCATTTTTTTTTCTTTCTACCTAATTTTGAAGATTATTGCTTGGGGTGATGATGCAGGCATTCGAGCTGAGTAGGTGATTACAGGAAGCTGGTGAAAATCAAATTTGTAAGTACACATATTTGTTTCTGACAGCCTGCTTGTGACCTGCATTTCTCAAAACGAGTGGAAAATTAGTACCCACAAGCTGAGTAAGATGTTCACGGGAATGTCAGAGAGACTGTTTGTCAACCTTAATGGACAACTGATGTTTAAAAGACAATAGAGTAATTCTCATAATTTAACGGGAACATATTACTATTGAATGCGGGAAACGGAAGAACTAATGTATGCAAAGGCCTGTAGAAATGAGGAATATGGACAAAATAATCCCCTTTTTGTTTCAGGAAAATGTAAAGCAGTGCCCCGGGGATTGTTGGCAAATATTACCATCGTTGAAAGCTACTGCTTAACACAAATTCTGGGAAGCTGGAGGCTTCTGGGTAATATGAATCACAAGGAAAGAATGCCCTGTTTTGTGGTTGAAACTTTTTAATGGAATACTGGTTGATCTTAGTAAAGAAGGCCAAGGGTCAGGGTTAGTTTGGAAGAATTTTCAGTCTGTTCCTGTAAAGGTCCTTATGCAGCGCCCTGACCCTGCTCTGCTTTTTGGTCTATCTGATTAGAACATTTCATGTGAACACCTGTCTCTGGGAGCCACTTCTATCTTTAGGGAAACAGCTCTCTTTCTCCCTAAGATATAGAATTATAACTCCAAGAATTTTGCTTAAGACCTAGCTTAACAGGACTCTACTCATCGTTTTAACCCAGTGGTTCTCAACCATACTAATGCCGCGGCTCTTTAATACAGTTCCTGTGGGTCACGACCCACAGGTTGAGAACTGCTGTTTTAAACGAATATTTATTAAGTACTGATTGGTTTTTGCCTTTGAGGATTTTGTTTTAGTGGTGAAAAGCGTATGTGTGTGTATCATGATCCAGTCAGTAAAAGGCATAAACAATAATTAAAAAACAATGTTTATAATGTGATCAGTGGTGAAGTAGCTCTCTACAGTAAATGCTATGAAAATGGGTTGTGTGAACCTCTCTGTGGTGGGGGTGGCTTGAAAAAAGATATTATTTGAGCCTCTTTGTGATGAAAATGTTTATGGTAGAAAAAGGCATGATGGGAGGTAGGGGGAAGAGGGAGGGTAAAAGACTTGGAAGGGTAAAGCTATGCTATCATCAGGAATTACAAACAGCGTCAAGGAATTACAAACAGCGCTGTGGGGTTAGAGCATCAACGGATGAAAACAGCACAGGGGATGTGGCTGGAAAGGCTTTCGGACTGACCAGGACCAGCCTCAAGTTTAGGACTAGGAGTCAGCATTGGACTGGCAAGTGTCATTGAAAGCTTCTGCCCAGATCTACTCCCCACGAAAATGTGTAGAGTAAGAGACTAAGAAACAGAGGAGAGTTAGGAGGAGAACAGAGGGAGAAAGGTTTAACTTGCCAGGGAGCACACAGAGGGCAGGGGGCTCAGCAATGCAAGGACGTAGCAGCATAGAACTTAATGTAAACAATAAGGGGAGATAAAGGGAGGGAAGGAAGTCCACAGGGTAATAGAGATGGTGCCATTTACCCAGGAGGAAGAGAACATTTGTATTTGCCCTTGTGGTTGTCTCTGTAGGTTGATTTTTATTTTGGCCTGCAGTTCCACAAGCTGATGGAATTTTAAATGAAGAATGTTAAAGGTGGCTAAATGTTTGCAGCCTCATTGCTGACTGGGAAAGAGTAGATGGCTCACCTCTTAGCCCACTTGCTTCCCAGAGGAGACTTGGGTTCGGCAAGCACAGAGTAACAAGGCAGAGTGACGGTTGCTGAGATCCCTGCAAGGTGCTTTTAAAAAGCTGTAGGAAGAGTTGGCCTCCATCTTTAGCCTGGGCTGGAAGCTGAAGTTAAGGTGTTGGTAAAGGCTTCCTACAGGAAGGGACCCTTGAACTGAAGCTTGAGAGATGAGTGGGAATTTTGTAGGTAGAAAAGTGAGAAGAAAACAACGTGCAAACACGTAACAAATGAGGGAACGAGGTTTATTTGGGCAATGGCAAATGGTCTAGTTTCTTTAATCCTAGTGTGAGAGGGAGAGAATGACATGAAAGGAGGCTGGGAAGGTAATCAAGGGCAAAACAGTAAAGGTCTTGAGGCAATGATGAGAAATTACAATTTTAACCCTACAGTTGATGAGGAGCCATTGGAGAATTTGAGGAGAATCTTTTTTTTTTTTTTCCTTTTCAGATAGAGTCTCACTCTTTTGCCCTGGGTAGAGTACTCTGGTGTCATTTAGTTCACAGCAACCTCAAACTCTTGGGTTCAAGTGATACTCCTGGCTCAGCATCCCAAGTAGCTGGGACTACAGGCATCTGACAGGGTCTCACTCTTGCTCAGGCTGGTCTTGAACTCCTGAGCTCTCAAGGGATTCACCCGCCTCAGTCTCCTGGAGTGCTAGGATTACAGGTGTGAGCCATCACTCCCAGCCTTAAGGAGAATCTTTTTAGCTGCCAATCACTTGCTCACTCACTCACCAAATGTGATTGAAGTTCAATGTTGGGCAGCTCTGTTGGCAATGTGAACAATGAATGAACAAAAGATATTTGGCAGAGAACACCAGCTGTTTTCTAAAATGTACTCCTGCCTGGATAGACAGCTGGATCACAGTTCTCAGCCTCTCTTGTAGTTAGGTGTGGCGGTATGACCTTAGGCTGCTCTATGACATATCTGCAAAAGGAAAATGTAACATTTCATCCAGGCCCATGAAAACCTCTTATATTGGTTGGGTTTTATGCTTTTCCTGTACTAGTTGACTGGGTTGCAACTTTGGAAACCAAGTCGTAGAGACACTAGTGCTACCATCCGTGTAGGTTTCCCTACTGTCTTGAAACACACCCTGGACTGTTATGTGAGCCACAAGTAAATGTTTATGATGTTGAGTCATTGTGTGTTTAGATCTACTGCCATAGCTTAGCCTACCCTAATAATATAAGTCAGATAAAAAGTTGGGTGAGAACATGAATGTCTTAGCTGGGGGACAGTGGAAGTGGGGACAGAGACGAGGGAGAGATGATAAATAGCTATTTAAGGCTGGGTGGTGAACCTAGCACTCTGAGAGGTCAAGACAGGAGGATCACTTGAGGTCAGGAGTTCAAGATCAGCTGAACAAGAGCCAGACCTCATCTCTACAAAAATACCCAGCCAGGCATTGCAGTAGGCACTTATCATCCTAGCTACTCAGGCAGCTGAGGCAGGAGGATTCCTTGGTTCAGGAATCTGAGGTTGCAGTGAACTGCAAGTCTGGGCTGCATTCTAGCCCAGGAGACAGAGTAAGGCCTTGCCTGAAAAAAAAAAAAGGCAGCTATTTAGGACATAGAACTAATAGGACTAAAATGTTAAAATGTAGTCACCTATAGTGGGTGAGAGTGAAGGCAAGTCCAGCATGACTCCCAGGTTTCTGACTTGGTCAGATAATGGTGACATCTATGAAGACAGGTTATACCACAGGAAGAGCAGGTGTGGGAGAAAAGATGTTTGATTTTAAAAATGCTGAGTTTGCCATGTTAGGCCTACAGATCTGGCTTAGGGTTTAAGTCTGGGATTGAAATAATATTTGGGAGACAATAAGATTATGAAGATATAAAATTATTCACTTAAGTATACAAATGAGTGGAGAGAAGAGGTTAGATTATGGACTTCTTCTTCTTTTTTTTTTTGAGACAGAGTCTTGCTTTGTCACCCTGGATAGAATGCCCTGGTGTCACAGCTCACAGCAACCTTAAACTCTTGGGCTCAAGTGATCCTCTTGCCTCAGACTCCCAAGTAGCTGGGACCACAGGTGCCCACCACAATGCCCAGCTATTTTTAGAGACGAGGTCTTGCTCTTGTTCAGGCTGATCTTGAACTTGTGAGCTCAGGCAATCCACCGCCTCAGCCTCCCAGAGTGCTAGGATTACAGGCGAGCCACTGCATCCAGCCCTAGTTAATGGACTTCTAGGAAACTCAAATATTTGTTTTTGAATATTGGCCTTAAAATATGTTTCTTATGAAATTTCAAACATGTATAAAGTTGAGAGAATGGTATAATGAACTCCATGTGCAGCCATCATCATGCTTCAACTACTTTATTTAATTAATTTATTTTTGAGACAGAGCCTCACTCTGTTGCCGCAAGCTAGAGCAGGGTGATGTCAGCCTAGTTCACAGCAACCTCACGTTTGGTGTTTAAAGCTTTGGTCCTCCTGCCTCAGCCTCCAAGTAGCTGGGACTACAGGTGCCCACCACAATGTCCAGCTAGTTTGTCTATCTTTGGTAGAGATAGGTTTCATTCTTGTTCAGGCTGGTCTTGAACTCCTGAGCTCAAGCAATCTACCTGCCTTAGCCTCCCAGAGTGCTAGGATTGTAGGTGTGAGCCACCACAATTGGCTTAACAATTTTATTTTTTACTAGCTACCTATTGCTCAGAGAAAATTACCAAAATCTTAGTGACTTACCACAAAAAATATTTATTATTGCACATAGTTTTAGTGGGTCATAAATCCAGGAGAGGCTTAGCTACGTGGATCTGGCTCCAATAGGGACTGCATTCATCTGAAGGCTCATTTGGAGCTTGAAGATCTTCTTCCAAGGTGGTTCATTTGCATACCTGGCAAGCCAGCAACTGGCTGTTGGCAGGAGGTTTCCATGTGGCTTTCAACATATGGATCTCTCCATAGAGTTGCTTGAGTGTCCTCATGACATGTCAACTACCTTCTCCTAAAGTGAGTAAGAGATAACAAGGTAGAAGCTATGTCAGAACCTTCATTTCCATAACAATTTGTGGTTAGACAGGTCAAGTGTATATTTTGTATACACTTATATAAACCCCATTCGATGTGAGAAAAGATTGCCCAAGTGCATGAATACCAAGAGGTGGGGTTTGTTTGCACCTTTTTTTCAAAATAGGCTCTCACACAATTGCCTGGGCTAGCATGCAGTGGCATCATCATAGCTCACTGCAACCTCAGTGCCTGGGCTCGTGCAATCTTGCCTCAGACTCTTGAACAGGTGGAACTACCGGCACATACCACCACACCTGACTAACTTTTCTACTTTTTGTAGGGATGAGTTCTCATTATGTTGCCCAGGCTGGTCTTGAACTCCTGGCCTTAAGTGAACCTCCTGCCTCAGTCTCCTAAAGTGTTCGGATTTACAGGTATGAGCTACAACCTGGTTCTTCTGGGTCATCTTTTTGGTGGCTATTTCACCTAGGCAATCTTTTTTTTTGAGACAGAGTCTCACTTTGTCACCCTCAGTAGAGTGCCATGGCCTCATAGGTCACAGCAACCTCAGACTCTTGGGCTCAAGTGATTCTCTTGCCTCAGCCTCCCAAGTAGCTGGGAATATAGGCAGCTGCCACAATGCCCAGCTATTTTTAGAGATGAGGTCTCGCTCTGGCTCAGGCTGGCCTTGAACCTGTGAGCTCAGGAAAGGCACCCACCTCAGCCTCCCAGAGTGCTAGTATTACAGGTGTGATCCACCCTGCCCTACCTCATCTAGGCAATCTTGTTTCATCTATACTCCTATCTCACTCCCCTCAACATAGTATCATTTTATTAATAAATATTTTAATAGTTATCTCTAAAAAAATCTCATACCATTTTTGTACCTAAAAAGTTAATATTCTCTTATTGGAATCCAATATTCAGTCACCATTTAAATTCTCTTGACTATTTTGTATACACTTACATAAATATACATACACATAACTCTTTTAATTTTACAATTTGTTTATTTGAGTGACCCTACTAAAGTCTATATATTAAAATTAGTTGGTATAATTATTAGATCTCAATCTGTGGGTCTACCCTTCATTTTTTTTTTAAAGATTGCATTTGTCTGCTGAAGAAACAGGTTATTTGTCTTGTCCTACAGTCTGTAATTTGATGGTTGCAGTGTTACCATATTTCTTTCCTCCCTATATTTCTTATTGAGACATCAATATCTAAGGGGTGAGCAAAGAAAGAGGGGTTAATAAATAGACAACTTTGCCGAATGGCCTAGTGTGAAGATTCATATTTGGCCTAAAATTAATGCATTATTCACAGAATGAAATCTTGACCTGTAAGAATAAATTTGAATTCCTATTTTGAAATGTAATTATTGTTACTATTTTATTGCTTAAAAATTGAGTATTAAATTCAAAAAACTGGATATTTGTAAAATAGAAACAATCGGTTCTGAGAACTATCTGTTCCTAGATGTCTTCTGTGGTCAAGGATCTGTCTGCTCATAATGCTGAATTTTTTTTGCTTTCAGTCGAAGTCAGTGGAGAAGCAAGGTATTTTGGGATACCCTATTGTTATCTAATATTTTCTTCTTTGTATGCTTCAAATTCTTTCCTATGTTTGCATCAGATGTAACTTGTTGTGTCTGGATTGTGAAGCATTTTCTAATTGCAAAATTTTGAGGTGGCAAAATTGGCATTTTCCTTTTAATTTAACCTTACAAGACACAAAAGGATCTTAAAAAGGACTATTTCTTCAGATACTCATGGCTCAATGCAATTAAACAGTGGAAAATTAAATATCACTCTCTCTCTCTCTTTTTTTTTTTTTCTCAAGACAGAGTCTTACTTTGATTACCCTCGGTAGAGTGCAATAGCTTCACAGCTTACAGCAACCTCAAACTCTTGGGCTTAAGTGATCCTCTTGCCTCCACCTCCCAAGTAGTTGGGACAACTACTTGTCCCAGGTGGCAGCCACAAGGCCCAGCTAATTTTAGAGAGGAGGTCCTGCTCTGGTTCAGGCTGGTCTTGAATTCGTGAGCTCAGGCAATCCACCACCTCGGCCTCCAAGAGTGCTAGGATTACAGGAGTGAGCCACCAGGCCTGGCCTTTAAAAATATCATTCTCAAAAGTAATTTTATTTGTTTTTATGAATGCTAGTATGCCAAGAAATCCCACAAAAGTAAATTTATAACTTATCTTTACTATTTTGACTTGTATTATTTTCATTTAAAATTTTAGAAATATTTTACTTCAGCTTGGCACCTGTGGCTCAAGTGGCTAAGGTGCCAGCCACATACACCTAAGGTGGCGAGTTTGAATCCAGCCTGGGCCCGCCAAACAATGACGGCTGCAACCAAAAAAAATAGCCAGGAGTTGTGGCGGGCACCTGTGGTCCCAGCTACTTGGGAAGCAGAGGCAGGAGACTTGCTTGAGCCCGGGAGTTGGAGGTTACTGTGAGCTGTGATGCCACAGCACTCTACCCAGGGGGACAGCTTAAGGCTCTGTCTCAATAAAAAAAAAAAAAAAAAGAAATATTTTACTTCAAAAGATGTGATCTTCTTACTAAAGACACCTAGTAATATACCATTTACATTTAAAAGCCATTACAAATCAGGAAGGAAATATATTTCCTTTAAGTATTTGAAAGCCTTTGTTTTTGTCATGAAACAGACAGCTTTCTCAATGGTTACTATGATTTTACTTTGGTGGTGACACATAGTTTTCAGCTATACAGAGTTGATGCGTCTACAGCCCTCAAGATTTTCATTCTAAGCTACATCTAGAATGTTTACATTTGAAAGTGAATCTTTTTCACTAATAATAATAATGGAAAGTAATAAGTAATAATCCCTTAGAGTTCAAATAAAAAAGATACCGTGTTATTCATAAAGCAACCAATTTTGAATAAATCTAATAAGAAATATTAAACAATGATATGAGTAACATAAAAGAAAACCTGAATAAGTGGAGATATATCATTGTTTTAAATGGTAATATATGATACTTTTTAAAAAGTGAATCAAAATCTCAACAGAAAGATTTCTAGAACTTAACACACTGCTTTTAAATTCCCATAAAGAAAAAAGAATGAGAGGCTCTGTGCTTGTACCCAGCGGCTAGGGTGCCAGTCACGAACACCGGAGCTGGAGGGTTTGAACCCAGCCTGGGCCTGCCAAACAACAATGACAATTAAAATAAAAAAATAACCGGGCATTGTGGGGGACACCTGTAGTCCCAGCTGCTTGGGAGGCTGAGGCAAGAGAATTGCTTAAGCCCAAGAGTTTGAGGTTGCTGTGAGCTGGGATGCCACAGCACTCTATGGAGGGCGACATAGTGAGACTCTGTCTCTAAATAAATAAATAAATAAATAAATAAATAAATAAATAAATAACGGCAAGGGGGAACTTGAAGAATACAAAAAAGCTAACGTAAAATACATAATATTAGCTAGTGGATTAAAGAGCCCACTGAAACAAAACACTCAAAAACGCTACATATAGATGTAAACTTAAAATGTTAAAAAGGTTAGTAAAGTTAATAAAGACAGGATAGTTATGATATTGTAAAAATAAATGGATATTCATTGGGTCACTACCTCATGCCGTGCTAAAATTAAATTCCAGGTTAAAGAACAAAATATTAAAAAATGAAATTTAAGTTTACTTACAGAACAGAAACTATCTTTTTGAAAGATCTCATGAATGTTTAGTGTGGGACAGAAAACCCAGAAGTCCAAAGCAAAAATGATGGCTAAGATTACATAAAAATTTTAAATATCTGTCTACTGAGAGATACCATACAAATGTTACAACACAGTCAATAGACTGAGAAAAGACACAACTAACAATAGATAGCTACTCATAATTCAGAAAAACCAATTACAAGCGAATAAGGAAATGCCAGACAACCCAATTGAAAACAAGCATAATTAGAATATACAAGTCATGTAAGAAATACAGATGGATGGCAAACATGAGATTTTGCTCAGCCTCAAGAGAGTCGGGGAAATGCAAGTTAAAACAATAAAAAAATTTTGCCCTAAAATGAAAAGAATGAAAAAGATTAATAACATCCAATATCAGCAAAGCTATAAGGAAACTTCATTACTGTAAGTAAAATATAAAATCCATGGTAAAACCCTTCTGCAGAAGAATATGAAAGCATGCTACTAGCATTTCCAGAATTTGTGAAAATACGAGCCCTGACTAGCAATATTAAATGTGTTTTCTTTAATTGTAGTACACGTACAACTATCTGATAGACACAAGTCTGCTGCTTCTCTGTACCATCCTCACTGCAGGGCCAGGGATTTGAATGTTCAGCTTCTATTGCCAAAAGCCCAGGAGTCTAAGAGGCACAGAAAATAACAACAGAAAAACTCACTCCTGGTTTCCTTGCCCACTCAGGGGCAGTTTGACTATTTGAAGGGTCAACAGAGAGGGCCTGTGCCAGCCAGCATGGCCTCAGTGTGAACAGCACTGTGACCAAATGGATGGCAAGAAATTGGAAAGTGCAGTGAAGATCTATACTGTACATTCTAATTTCTGACTAAGGATGCAATTCAACTCAACAGCATTTACGTAGACACTATACGGGGTTAGGTGCTGGGGATATGTGGATGAGCAAGACACAATTTATGACCTCAAGAATTTATGTCTTTGTATTTGCTTTCTACTGCAGACACTTAGTGATAATTATGACTCCCTGGATCTCAAAGGCCACGGCATCAGCAGAATCAGCATCTCCTGGGAATATGTTAGATGCACTGGTTCTCAGACCCAGCTCCAAATCTACAGAATCAGAATCTCTGGGGTCAGGGGAGTCCTCCAAGTGACTTGGATGTACCATTAAGTTTGAGAAACACCACTCCTAACTACTACTACATAGTAAGCATTTAAGCAATGTCTAGATTGTTTTCCTTGTAAAAATTTTGCTTAAGATCACTTGTAAATCTGAAAGAAGCCACTGTATAATGCATATGTTCTTTGATTACAAAACAGTGGTACACATTTTGTGCATATGACTTCTGAGACCACCCCATTATCAGAGAGCTACCCTCTGTGTGGAATGTTCCCATAGCAGAAACTTACATTTACTGCTAGATCAATGCATAGTTACTTCTTGAGCTCCTATTATTTATCGGACACTCTAGATAACGTAATGAACAACTTCATATATTAATAGGTAGCTTTTTTGGTCCGGAATTAATTCCATAGGAAAAATTTCCAGGCCTGGGATAACTGTGTGGGGGAAAAAAAGAATAGGAACATCTTTATAACTCTTGGTGCGTGTTGCCATACTGGTTTCCAAATGAGTTTGTCCTCAAATGATATCAGCTGTCCTGTGAGTGTAACAGTTTCATCACCAACTTCCCCACACTGGCATCATCATTCAATTTTGATGTGTATAAAATGTTGCCTTCAGGCTACCCTATTCAACTTTCTTTGTTTTCTAATGAGGTTGCAGATTTTTCCCATGTGTTTCTTGAACATTCTCATTGCCACTGTGTGACTCATCTGTGGATGACTCCTTGGCTATCAGAGATATCACTTGAAAATACACCCACTCAAGAAGTCCCTACTAGACTCTGGGAACAGAATTGTGTTCTGGGTGTAGGAGAGTGTGGAATTAAGCTTCCAAAAGATAAAGACTCGTTCTCTTGTCTGAGTCAGTGGGCAGAGCTTCTGTAGCAGGAGCTGTTTGAGTCCACCCGGGGCTGCTGCAGCTCCTATGCAGTCTGTATGAATTTAGAAGTCTTCTCCTGGGGCTGCAATCCCATGCCCATGCTTCAGGCGGGAGGCTTGGTGAACAGAGGGTTTTTGGTCCCCATTTGTGCCCTAGCCCAGATGCCCTTGAACAGTGAACAATCTGCTTGACCTTATCCTACCACTCAGAGGCTGTGACTCTGAGTTCCTACGCAGAACTTCTGATTTTCTGGAATAAAACAGAGTAGCAGGCCCACTGCCATTTCCTCATTTCTATAGCCTGAGCTTCCTGCTGGTGGCTTCGGGTTTGAGGGACTCTTACCACGTCTGAATGTCCTTTCGGCAGTTTGGAGGGAAGCTCTGTGCTCAGGCAGTTTGGCTCCTAACAAAGACCCAGCAGTTGGAGGTCATCTCCTGCCATGGCTCTTGAAAATAAGTGCAATGGGTGAATGTCGCTGTTTCCTGTTAGTGTAATGGGGAGTTTGTTGATCAGGTAATGTCAGTAGAGTCTAAGGAAATATCCTGCGTCACTGGCACCTAACCTCACCCCTGATCACTGACTTCTTCCTTCTAGATGTTGACGCTCCTTTGTAACATCAGCATAATATGCTCAAGCCTTTTCTAGGTCAAAACAAATATCCTTTCAGCCTTCCTTCTAGCTATGCCCTTTCTCCTTCTTACAGCTTAACTTCTACATGATTCCATACAGTAATCTCTTTGCGTACGGTCTGAACGTTTGTGTCCTTCATCCCAAATTCATGTTGGAATACAAACACCTGTTGTTGACAGTATTAATAGGTGAAGCCTTTTGGAAGTATTAAATCATGAAGGCTGAGTGCCTTTATCAAAGAGGTTGAGAGACATTGCCTCACCCTTTCTGTCATGCAAGGATATGTAGAAGGAGCCATCTGTAAGGAATGTGTTCTCATCAGACACTGAATCTGTGGTACCTTGATCTTGGACATCTCAGTGTCCAGAATGATGAGAAAAAAGTTTTGTCACTTATGAATTACTCATTCTAAAATGTTTTGTTATAGCAGCAGGAAGTGACCAAGACACTCCCCTCTGTACCTCCCATTCACTACTCAGCTCTTGGTAATTTGGCCTCCAGCACAATTCCTCTAGAACAGTTCTCACCATGCCTACCGGCTTCATTTCTTTTTTTTTTTGAGACGGAGCCTTAAGCTATCCCCCTGGGTAGAGTGCCATGGCATCACAGCTCACAGCAACCTCCAACTCCTGGGCTCAAGCGAGTCTC
>CAUYQV010142169.1:0-10225 GCA_963574575.1 Galagoides demidoff
CTGGGACCACAGGCGCCTGCCACAATGCCTGGCCATTTTTTGGTTGCAGCCATCATTGTTGTTTGGCGGGCCCGGGCTGGGGATTCGAACCCGCCACCTTAGGTGTACGTGGCTGGCGCCTTAGCCGATTGAGCCACAGGCGCCGAGCCTAAATGTCTATTTCTTATGCTTCATATAGTGTTAATATATTAGCCAATAAAACTACAATAAATGAACTAAGATGCCAGTACTTCATGGGATATGGCAATCCTATTCCTTTTCCTTTTATGTCCATAACAGGATAAAAACAAAAACAGACAAAAATAACTTGGCAAGCTAATATTAACAAGTTTTAAGCAGTTTTTAGGAAACTAAAAATATAAATTTAAGATATAAATTTTATAATATTGTATGTCTGGGTAAAGAATTAAAAATATTCTTTATTTTTCTTCTAGTGACTACTAATTATTGATTATACATATTTTTAGACATTTTAATATGGCAATATGCTTGTAAAGTCTCAAATGTATAGAAATGCATTTTTATAAAATGTATTATTTACATATGTGTGTTTATCTATTAAATACAAACATAAAACCTGTGACATTATTCATTATTATATAGTGATATATGTGATATATATGATATAAAGAATGATATGGTAATAGAATCTGTAAAGTAAAATGTTATTTTTGAGACACTGGAATATAGTTTAGTTTAAAAGTGATTTCCAGTTACTTTATTTTTGATTCATTTCCAATTATTTCTAAAAATGTAGAAGTCATGAAATGATATTAACCTCAAGTCAAGAAATTTAAAAAATTTACATAGAATTATTTGTCATTGGCTAGAATTCAAGATACGATGATGTCCCAGAGAGTTTCAGTTATCGAAGTAGTAATAAGTACATTATTAAAAGAATAGATTCATGTGTCAATGCAACTCTAAGAACAGTATAATAACAATAAAGTACTTAGTCTCATAGCATCTTTAGGAGGTGAACATATTAGCAAATCAGACAAGTATCATGCAATAATTTTGAAGAGATTGTAAATCATTACTTTAATATAGCTGTAACTACAGTTGGTCCCTGTGCTATTTGGGTCACAACTCACCTTTTTAAAGGAAAGTACAAAAGAAAAATATCAAATGGCTCTAGCCATGGTGTAAAAGAAAATGATAGTTGGTACATAGTAGCCAAAGAAACTAAAACTATTTTTTATATAGGTAAGTAAAAATGTCATATAAATTATAAACTTTCAGTGTTAAGAGGGATCCTAGGGCTTATTTTGTCCAAAATCCTTATTTTACATATAAGAAAAGTAAGAAACTATGGTATAGCAGAGCAGAATAACTTACCCACTTTAGTGAGCAGCTTTACTAGGACTCAAGACATATCTCCTAATTGTAAATGACTGAGGTTGTCAAAAATAGTAAAATATTTTCAAGAAAAAAGAAGAATCAAAGGATCAACTCTTAATAAATAATATATCTGAACTACTCCCAGAATCAATCTTTCTTTTGATCATTTATCCATATATCAAAAATTACTGAGCAATTAATATAAACAAGATATAGTATTCATCTTGTTTTTACAGACCCCACACAACATAAAGAGATTCATTCCTACCAATGCTTCTTTGATTTCCCACGGTAGCATTTGCTACTCTTTCCTTTGGGCAGCCAAGCGAATTGTACTACCTGTTTATACAGATGAACCCCAACATGCTACCCACCTCTTAGGGGCAGCAAGCTAATTTATTTTAAAAATTCTTCTAATACCTAGTGCCATGCCTGGAACATAGCAGACATGAAGCTATGGTTAAGTGAATAAATGGTCAAATAAATATACATATATTGAGGATAATCAGTGACAAGAGTATAGTTTGCAGCATCATACTCCACTTAAAATTCTTACAAAAGTTTGTACTATGCATTTTACTGATATTCTTGATCCTTTATGACTTTTGTACTTAATAACAAAAGTGAGGCCACTACAGCAATCCAACTGCAATGTATATTATGTTTCACCTTTTGCAAGAAACCAAGAGAAGCGTGAGGAAAAAATCAATAAGTGATTAAAGTAATAGGTGAATTAGATGAAAAGAATGTTGATTTTTAAAAAGAAAATGCTGGTAAAATGTTGAGAAATCATAACTTGAGATTAAAGTAATTCTACCTCTGTCTTCTTTATAGGAACATAGCATAAACATGCAATTTGTCGGAATCTCTAAAACAAAAAACGTAATAAAGAACTTAGCACCTGCTTATATTAGAATGGAAATCTGAAATGAGAAAATGCAGGAATGATTTGCTATGCTATTCAATTCTATCACAATGATCATGTTAATGCCCAGCATGATCAACTCATATTTCTTTCTCCATAGCATAGTTATAGTTCTCTACAGCATAGTCTTTCCTGTTATACTGCAGGTATTCAGAAAGCCTAACTTATCTGATGTTTCTTATATGAGCTAAGCTTCTTAAAATAACTATTTGACAGATGGAAGTGGATTCTTTTAGATGTCACAATAACTGTCACAAACCAGAAAATACTAAACAAAGTCAAATCTCTGGCTGTGAACAGAAAATATCTGATTTACTTTAAGTAAACAGCTACTCTTAAAATAAAACAACAAATTCTAATGAAACAAATACCTACTTAGGATGTCTTTTTAATTTTATCTCCTGTCTGTTCATTTCCTTAGATGCCAACCTCAATCATGTAAGATGTAAGTTGTTTAACAATAAAAGGGAAAAACACACACCAAAATTTGAAATGCTGAAATACTTACATTTTCTGTGGTTCCAGTAATTACATGGAGGCCATCATATGTTGATTTAATATACATACCCTAAGAAAAAGACAGCATCAGAAAAAAAAGTAAGGCAATGGGAATATTTTCAAGAACATTATCATCTAATTTATAAAAAATTGCTCTATTAAGTTAAACTTGCTACATGCTGCAAAGATGAATCCATAAAGACAGATGCTGTCTCTAAACTGGTTAAGAAATTACCAGCTAAATGTTTTTGTTTCTAATGTTTGTCCAAAGAAGCCCATACTCAATCAAATAACTACTTGCTAAGTAAATTACCCAGGAAATTTATAAAATGTAACATGGTAATTCAATATTCTGAAGGAAGAACACACTTCACTTCCCTCCAAATCCACAGTACGTATTTGTGCCAAAATAAAAGTTGAATGGGAAACCCAAATGCTTGTATATTATTAGCTTATTTTGCTTGATAGATATTACATAATCAAAAGGTTTCCACAGAAATACTTTAATGATAACTACCTAGAGCCAGAAGAGTGAGAAAACAGTTTTTATATAATTTTCACTCTCCTGCTATTTTGTAGTATTAATAATTACATCCAATAATCTCTGCATCACCAACACATAATTAAAAGGTTATGTGTTATAATTCTTCTCCCCAGTAAAGAAGGTGAGGTTCCATTTAAATAAAGTCATTTTAGATAAAACTTCATTAAAGCTTAAAAATTAAATATAAGTTTTGAAATCATATATGCTTTAAAAGCAAATAAAAATTTTCAATTATGGACAGTGATGAAACTTTAAAGAAAAAAAATCACAATAAGGGATTCACATTTTAAATATTTAATAACTTTTAAGTAAATCAGGAAGAAAACAGATGATTCACTGAATAGCTTTTTTTCCCTTTCAGGAAATTTTTTTTGGTAATTTAAATTCTTTGGGGAAAAATTATCTGAGTTTAACTTTGAATTTTCAAATGTTCATTTAAAAAATTAAAAACATTGATTTTAGTCAATTTCAAATCTGAAATATAGGAGATTTAATAGTAACGGTAACATTTCAAAAAAGTGTATGTTTTGGGCTTATGTGCAGCAAAAACTCCTTATAATGTTAATACTTTACATTAATTAAATATTTCGGCACATGAATATATACTGTTTTCTTTGATAATAAGAGATAAAAAGAGAAGCAGTAAAGTTCATGGTATAAAACTACTGAGAAATCACTGGGTTTTAATTCTATAAAGTTACTTCAATGTATCTTATGTCTAAAATGTCATCAGTTCCAAAAATGGCTTAGCCTGAATGTCTAATGCTAAACAAAATGAATGTGATTTTAAAAGATAATAATTTAAAAGCGGTTTAGTTTTTAAAATGAGAACTTATCCTTATTACTTTATATAAAATGAATAATTAACCTCAACAAAGGGAAAACAGAAATTAATTAAATTGGCCAGTAGTTCTTGGCTATGACAGTATGATAATATTTAGCCTGACACTGATGACAGATGCACAATGTACTTACATTTGCAGTTAATATTTATCTCATTATTATTAGAAGGTAAATACAATGATTACTATTTTAGAACTCAGAAGAGGAAAATAACATTTTCACCTCAGGTATTACCAAGATTACATCAAATTAGTAAGGTCTTAAAATATAGTCATGTGCCCCATAATGACATTTTGGTCAATAACAAACCACATATATGATGGTGGTCCCATAAAATTATGATACTATATTTTCACTGTCATTTCTATGTTTAGATATATTGGGACATATAAATACTCACCACTGTGTTAGAACTGCTGACCATATATAGTACAGTATCTTGCTATACAGGTTTATAGCCTAGAAGCAATAGCCTATACCATGTAATCTAGGTATGTAGTAGGCTATACTATATAAATTTGTGTAAGTATATGCTATGATGTTCACACAATGATAAAATTATGTAAGGATGCACTTTTCAGAATGTATTCCTGTGGTCAAGTAAAGCATGACTGATTATTTGTAAGAGTTAGACACTAAATTTTGCTTTAGGTTTTACATAGAAGAAAAATAAGAGGATAAGGTGGAAAAAAAAGTGAAAAAAATAATACATAGCACTTGGACATACAAAACAATCATAACCTGTCATTATCTCTCAGATCATCACTAATACTACTTGTTACAATGTGCCAAGAGTTGTTTTAAATGTTTTATATTTACTTCACAATAGCTTATATGGTGGAAATTATCATTACTTCTGTTTACAGGTAAGGAGATGGAGACACAGAGAATCTTGGGTGTCTGCCCAAGGTAGTGAAACCAAAGCAGGTTTCAGGCCCAGACAGTTTGATTCCAGAGTCTACACTCTGAACTAGTAGGCTTCTGATTAATTTATTACCAAATTAGCAGAGTTGTGCACTGTAACTTTTCTTATTAGAATATAATATTTGGCAACTGTGGATATTAAAGTCAAACCATTCACTGTTCAACATCTATTCTAAAAGACTAAGACCACTTCACTGCGTATGCTTTTTGTAAATGTGCTGCCAAAGTAAGCACAAGTGCACATGTAGTATGTAAAATTGTAGTTATAAAAACAACTGGGTTTGATATTTCATAAATTCATTTTAATCACTCATGTCTCCTGATAATGGTAAGCAGAAGTTGATTATCTTTCCCTCCACATTTCTTTCAATATTGTATATTATTGATTATAAATTAAAGATGTTAGACAAGAATTCTAAAATGATTCCATAAATGATTAAGTCATAGAGAAAATATAGCATCCTAAGAAATATGCTTAGAAAAGATACTATTGTTATAGGGATAATAAAAATATCATGAAAATAATGTAGTTATTGCTCTGAAAATAATATTTGTTTGTAATTACTGCATATACCACTAACTTAAAAAACTGATAATAGTAAACTGAAGAAAGCACCTAGTAATTATAGAAGAAGCTGTCATTATAGCAATGTTATACAATTTATACTAAAGCTACTTTTTTCGGATGGATGAACTTTTTTTAATAAGCTTAAAGATGGATCTAGATATACATGTAAGTTCAATTCTAAAAATTTTTCGTAGTCATGAGTGACAGGATAGAAATAAAACATATTTCAACAATGCTACAAATATACAGTATATGTATTTTTTTATGTGATATTTTCATTTCTAAACTCAATAAAACATGCTGTAACTGTTTTAAATAATCAAAACTGACTTCTTCATCCTTATTAATCTCCTTGTCTTGATACTGAGAAAAATGGGCAAAAGTCAGGCACCAGAAGAAAGAGAAGAAACAAGTTGCTTGGATGAATTTCAAACTAATCATCTTCTGAATAACAGAGTCTACAGAAATACATCTGATTAGTTGTTCACCTCTGAGAGAGGGCCAAACAACAGGAGGACATGTAATTCAAATGGCTTTCTCTGGAACTGTGACAAATATGGCCTTCCATTTCATCAAAACCTTCATCTCTCTTTTTTTAGCCAATTCTAGAGCTGACTTGCACAGCTCTCTCTCCATCATTTGGCACAGCTTACCAAAAAGACATTTGTTTCACTGTCTCCAAATGTTGGTTACCCAACAGGCGCCAAAGCAACCTCACAGTCGAGTTGGTAAAATAAGGCATATTTGGAGACAATTCAAGTACCTAAATAGAAAAAGAACTGTCTGAGGCCAAGAGACTTCCCCAAGGATGCCCCCCACCACAGCACCTTTCTCTGTATCCAAGTTATCTTTTGGCTCTCATCCAGTTTTGATATGTTCCAATAACTCTCATTTTTCTTTAGTTTCCCTCTAATTGTTTTTGTTTAAAAGCACTTTAGAAGCTATTTTCATATGTTTTAATTATAACTAGGTAATTTCCCACCATTCCTTATCATGCTTCAGGCCTCTCAAATCTTAGAAATCCTAGGAAATTTGACTAACTAGAAAGCTGATGAACAATCTATCTAGTTTATCAGTGGAAGAATAAAACAGTTACCTTTTGCCTATGAAAAAAGTTCTATCTTGAAATAGACAGAAGACCTTCTATAGATCTAAGCTAATTAAACATCTGTACACCAAGGGTGTGTGTGTGTGTGTGAGGAATAGTTTTGTTTTCACACGTCCTGGATCCCCCTATTGGTTTTCAACTGCGAAATTTCATTAAATCTTGCTATCCTCTTACCTCTTTCCATTTCTTTTCTTTTCTTTTTCTTTATTTCTTTTTTTTGCAGTTTTTAGCTGGGGCTGGGTTTGAACCCACCACCTCCGGCATATGGGGCCAGCGCCCTACTCCTTTGAGCTACAGGTGCCTCCCCCCTTTCCATTTCTTTACTTTTCTTACATTTATACATTTCCTATGGCTAAGCATTGGCTAAATGCTACCAAAATCCTTTATTCTATTTCAAATGTGATTGATTAAACTTACTTACAAATGGCTGAGTTTTAAAATGATACCCTCAATAAGCTATGTAAAAATCTCTATTTAGTATTTTCCCCTTTAATTCAAATCACAAGAAATAGTTTTATATTTAACTCTTTGTATTAATATTTAACGTTTTAGGATCTTCTTTTCCTTCCTTTGAATGATCGTCTCAGTGAAGTGCTGCCTACTGCCCTTTAAAAATAAGATTTCTCTAAATAGTTCCAGTTTTAAAGTCATCTTCCTAAGCTTCTCACATATCCCTTTAGCAATTCCAAATGAATGTGGGATAATGGAAAAAACTCTTCAGATGTACTTCATTTAGATTTACTTGGACTTAAACCCTGCCTTTATTGTCTATTACCAATATGTGATATAGAGCAAATTGGTAAAGATCTGCGATTCTGTTTTCTCATTTGTAAAATAAGAACATTAATACCTACTGCATAGAGTTGTGAGAAACATACCTGGCAAATAGTAGGCACTTGTTTCTTTTCTCTTCCAGCCATTTTCCAGACTATTTAAATGAATCTGGTTCTTAGCATTTTAAATTTATGACTATTCAAAAGAGCAGACTCTGATCTCTCCTTTAAATTAAAAAAAAACTACTTAGCCATAAAAAGATGGAGACTTTACAACTTTAGTGTTAACCTGGGTGGAGTTGAAACACATTTCTTCCTAGTAAAGTACCACGAGAATGAAAAACCAAGTGTTCAATGTACTCAACACTAATATGAAGCCAGCAGATGATCTATACACACCCACTTAAGAGAAAAAGGGGAGGAGTAAGAAGGATTGGTGTGCTGCCACTTAATGGGCACAATATAAGGGTGCATGGCACACCTCTTGGATGTGGGACACAACTACAACAGGGACTCTACTTAACAAATGTAAACACTGTAATGTAATTGTTTTACCCTCACGTTAACCTGAAATAAAAAAAAGTAAAAAACAAAAAGAAAAGACCTGTTCAGGGCTGTACCTTTACAAAAAAATCAAAATTTCATAGTGTCTGTTAATTAGCATTGTGCTGACTCACTTCACATGGTTATCTTCCCCATGATTTGAGTGGAAATTACAGGAAATAAAATTCAAGCTCCTTTCTCTTTAGAACCACAGACTCACAGAGCTAGAAGGAGCTTCAACGATGATCTACTCCTGCTCCCTTCCATGTGACAAGATCAAGGCCAAGCTGATTAAATTTATTTCCCTACCTCTTAAAGATCTTTCTCGTATTTTTTATGTTAAGTGATTTGTATCCAGGTGTCCTGAATTCTAGTTTAATATAATGTAGTATTAGTTCATAATTTTACACTCCAAAAATCAAGCTTAGATTGCTTCCTTTCCTTTATAACTACTGAGAGGTGAGATGTAGAAAGAAAAATCTTTAATACTACAGGTTGAAGAGATTTTAAATAAACCTGAACTTTGTAAAGGTAACCAAAAGAAATAAAAATAAGAATATTAAATCATAAATATACATATTACTTACAATTAAGTGCATAAATGTTAAAAATAAGATCTTCAAAGTAGTCAAACTTAGGTTACATGATGACATGTTGACTATGCTCGATATGCTGATTTTCTTCTTCCAAGGAACAACACACAAAAAAGCACTAAGAGCTATGAGCAACCATAATTAATTCGTCAAATATCAGGTGAAAAGTTCCTCTATAGAATAGATGACCTCAAACTAAAAGTATTACTGGTGATCACTGGTCAATAAAGGTTTTGCCTTCTGAAACACATATATACATATATATATATATATATATACTTTATACCCATATACACATATATGAAAAATAAAAGACACATAAAAAGTTAAACTTGCTTACAGATATTTAAGAATATATTATCTAAATCTAATCATCAATGCTAGTTGCCAATATTTCTATTTTCCAAAATGTCTTTCAATGGTAATTTATCTGTGGACAGAAAGACACCATAGCACCAACTTAACATGTAATAGTTGTGTAGGAGTTAAGATATTCTCTAGGCAGTCTCTTGTTTTTTTAATTTCTCCCTCATCAATATCAATGTTACATGCTTTCTTTCTATAGGCTCAGTTTTTCAAAAAACCTCTCTCCCTTGGGTTAAATTTAGAATCAATATATTTTTTAATTAGTTGAACAATATTTAAAAGATGATTATATTTATTATGTAATACGAATATATGTCACAGATGTTGGTCTTGGGTTGGCCACATCCACTTGCTTATTCACCCTTATAAGAATGAATGTGAGTTATAAAGAGTATCTCAGGTGGTGCCCATAGCTCAGTGGGTAGGGCCACAGACACTGAGGTTGTGGGGTTCTAACCCAGCCTGGGCCAGCTAAAACAACAATGACAACTGCAACAACAAGAAAAGAGTATTTCAGTTTTGTTTAGTTTAACCACCCTAGGAAAAGGAAGACATATTAAAACTACAACAAACCAAACTAAGACAAACAAAACAAATAAAATACCTACTTGTATGAGCAGGTAATATTGTGGTATTTATTATAAAATCCTTAACTTAAACTTCTTGTAAGCCTAAGGAATTTTGGTGGGGAGAAATGAAAGAACTCAATCAAAGCTAAATGATCACCAAATGAAACAGGATAATTCGGAAATACCATTTTAATACTCCTTCATTTTCATTTATCTTCATAAAAATTCTTATCACGCTAGATAAACTTCCACTATGTTAACCACTTGAGAAAAAAAGTACCCAGATTTCCACATTTGGAGGCTGCTTTGTCCACATCATTAGCTGTATGCTGATGGATGGAGGTTTTTTTGTTTTTTTTTTCCCCAAGATGGCGCTTCAAGCTATCCCCCTGGGTAGAGTGCCATGGCATCACAGCTCACAGCAACCTCCAACTCCTGGGCTCAAGCAAGTCTCCTGCCTCCGCCTCCCAAGTAGCTGGGACCACAGGTGCCCACCACAACGCCCGGCCATTTTTTTGGTTGCAGCCATCATTGTTGTTTGGCGGGCCCGGGCTGGGGATTCGAACCTGCCACCTTAGGTGTACATGGCTGGCGCCTTAGCCGATTGAGCCACAGGCGCTGAGCCTGGAC
>CAUYQV010142170.1:0-39619 GCA_963574575.1 Galagoides demidoff
TTTGAGAAGGAGCCTCAAGCTATCCCCCTGGGTAGAGTGCCATGGCATCACAGCTCATAGCAACCTCCAACTCCTGGGCTCAAGCGAGTCTCCTGCCTCCGCCTCCCAAGTAGCTGGGACCACAGGTGCCCACCACAACGCCCAGCCGTTTTTAGGTTGCAGCCATCATTGTTGTTTGGCGGGCCTGGGCTGGGGATTCGAATCCGCCACCGTAGGTGTATGTGGCTGGCACCTTAGCCGATTGAGCCACAGGTGCCGAGCCAATGCTTTACAAAAGTTATAAAACAATGCCTCAAGGTGCCAAGATCAGCAATATTCAATGACCTTTGCCTTGAAAAATAGTTACATTTAGCAAATACATATTTTTCTTTTACTTAGCCAATATTCATTTAATAGTTACTAAAGGCAAGGCGACATATTTTGATATTTATCCAAATAGTGCCTTGCATTTGTGTTTCTGTGGTTCATGGCTTTAATGTCCACTATGTTTTACTCTTCTCACAGAAAGCAATAATGCAATAATCACTTAGAGTTTTAAAATATTTAAATAGAAGCATAATATTGTCATGAATATATAATCCAGTATTAACCAGAAATCATGAAATAGATGAATAAATGTCATATTTTTATAATGCCCAAGAATAGCAAACTTAACCTAAATATAAAGATTTTTTCTGAAAAAATCATATTTCACTTGGCACAAGGAGCTAAGTACATACTTTACCAAAACTCTGGATAAATCTTTCCCACTATTTGAATATGTTCTACTCAAATATTTATTTTTTTAAAAAAGGGGTACATGGCACCATAATCCAGGCACAAAAGAACAGTTAATTAAACAATGAAAAAGTTCCTTATTTTTATTTTTCTGTTTATGAATCAATCAACTTCTTGGAATTGTTCCAGGTGGTGAGAATGCATTTTAAAGAAAAATAAGACTTTTTTTTTGAGACAGAATCTCACTTTGTCTCCTAGGTAGAATACCAGGGCAGCATCAGAGCTCACAGCAACCTCAACTCTTGAGCTCAAGCAATTCTCCTGCCACAGCCTCTCCCGTAGCTGTGACTACTGGCACCCACCACAATGAGGGCCAGTTCTTCTATTTTTAGTAGAGACAGGGTCTCGCTGTTGCTCAGGCTGGTCTCGAACTCCTGTGCTCAAGGGATCCTCTTACCTCGGCCTCCCAAAATTCTGGGATTATAGGCATAAGCCACCACACCTAGCCACAGTGAGAAATTTTAGAATAATATTTTGGAAGGGAGCAAAAAAATAATAAGAAATAAATACCCTAGTAAGGGACAGGAACAAAGAGAATGACAGCCTCAGGCTAAGAGCACTCTGTGGGCATCGGCACCTGAAATTAAATGTGTTAACTTTGTTTCCACAATTAACTTTTAGCTATAGCACAATATATTGTCTATTTATGACAGTAATTCATAGTTTTCTTTGAAAAATTTACTATTAAAATGCGTATTCCTGAGGGGTGGGCAAGATGTCAGACTAGAAACAGGCTGCACAGTGCTGTCCTCTCGAGGACGATCAAAAGTGGGGACTAGATAGTTTATCCACCTTTGGATGCATCTTCTGAGTGAGAGCTCTGGGAATCTGTGCAGAGAAGGCAGCAGTGAAGTGAAGAAGACAGATGTAAGATGAGAAGCAATTAGGGAAGGTGCCCACATGTGGGAGAGGGACACAAGAGAGAACTCGGAGCTCCACACTTGCCCCGAGGATGCTGCACTTGGAGCTGTGGGAGGGCCCTCCTGCTCCAGCATGTCTCAGGACTGCTACAGAGACCTGACCAGAGGCCATGCAGCTGCCTTGCTCCAGAGAGGAGAATGCTGGCTTGTGAGTCCTGGGCCTGGGACCATTGTATCAGCCCCATCCCGAATGCTACTTTCCCCTCAAGAGTGAGATCTACAACTCCTGCCTCCCCTTCAACTTTGTCAAATGAGGACGAAGATGGAATCCTGGTGGTCCCATGCACCCTGTGGACACATGGCCCAGGGCAGAACAGGAGACTGTGGGCCCCATGCGTGCTGCTGTGGCCTGGCTGACCTCACTCAGCCAGACACAGGTGGAGCATGCACTGTAGCCCTTGGTACTCACTTGCCACTGCTGGGGCAGCAGGATCCCTGCCAACACCACTGTCTGCAAGGCCCTGGGCAGAACCAAATCTAGTGCAGCCACAGCCTTCAGGTCTGGGTAGACTCCATGCCACAGACTGATGCCATCCTGCACAGGTATCCTGTGCACCGCTCCCTGCTCACGGCCTGCCCCACCTATGTCTCTATCCCGCAGCTGCCCAACATCATGCAAGAGCATCATGCCTCAGGGAGAGCGTGTCTCCTTGAGGAGCTTCCTGAATCTTATGTCCCTTTCAGAATAAGTGCTGTAAGGCTACAGCTCCCCACAGTATGTCTAAACTTTTGTTTTCATTGTATAACAGCTCAGATTTTCCCACTGCCCAATCTTGTTTTGTTCACTTCTTCACAGGTTTTGATTCTGAGAATATGCACTTATAAATACTCTGCATGCAAATCTTTATCTCAAAATCTGTATCCTAAGGGATCTGTCCTGTGACATTACATTAACAAGTACAAGGAGAAATATCATATAGGATTCTCAACAGAGGCTCAAAGTGCAGTTGAAACAGATGCGACACATAGTCATTGATAGAGTCTCCTAGGAAACAAGAAAGAGAGGAGTGTGTCTAAAGATTAAGTGTGTGTAGAGAAAACTCAGAGTAAAATAACATAAGAAGCGATTTCTTAAAAAGCTTTACCTCTGATATCTAGATAGGGTTGTCCACCAATGCAACTTCTATTCAACACTGTACTAAAGCAGAGTTTGGTAAACTTTTAAATCAAAGACAAGGGGCAAAAATTTGACTTTGTCTGCCATCGTCTTTGCCACAACCACTCAACTTGGCCATTGCAGTTGAGAATCAGTACATAAGTGAATGAGCATTTTTATGTTTTAGTAAAACTTTATTTACAAAAAGTGGGCCATATTTGACCTGTAGGTCATAGTTTGTCAACCCCTGTTCTGAAGAATATAGTAAATACAATAAAACAAGATAACAAATTAAAATGAAGGAAAGAAATAAAATAAAAGGAATGGATGGAGGAAGGAGGAAAGGAGAGATGGAAGTCAGGAATGGAGGAAGAAGGGAGTCATAATTTTGAAATTAAAATTATATAATTAGAAAATGCTAAAGAATCCACCTGCTACATATTAGAATTAATAAGCAAAACCATTTAAATGTCAAAGTACAAAAGTGAATTGCTTTTCTATTTCTAGGACTCACAGAACAACATAGAATCTCCCACTTTTAATACATAACACTGAACAGAAAACTGTGGGAATAGATAGGCTGAGACCCCCTTGGGCTCGTCAAAAGCCAGGATGAAGCCCACAGGAGCCCGCCCTGTACTCCTAACTTAGAAGAAAGGAGTCTGAAGGCTTCCAGTCAGGGGAATGTCTACGTGACTGTCCCTGCATGGGAAATAAGCAGTGCAGGCAGCTGAGATTATCGACTAGAAGCTCAGGCTAGAGAAGCTGAGATGTCTGTCTGAGGAAATGAGACTTGCTCTCCCCCCCTCTCATTGCACTGTTATCTGGCCTTTTCAGATCTTCCACCACCCTGTGTCTCTGTTACCCTTTACCCCACCTTCCTGGGGGCTGTCATCTCCCCTCTCTAATTCTTAACCTTGACTGCTAACTGCTGTGTGTCCTTGCATGTATCTATCATGCACCCAACAAAAAGCCTCCAGGAAGCAGGACAGGGGCTGCACTGTTCTCATGCTGCCACCAGGCACAGGAAACCATGTACGCCCTTCCAGGCTTCTGGTTTTATGCACTGAATTTGGCGTAAGTTTAGTTCTTTACTCAGCACTGTCTTCATTGCTGGCACTGTCTCAGGTTGGGGTCCACTAGACCCCCAACAGGAAATAGTTACTGCCAACCACAACAAAACTACTTTACAATGTCAAAAAGCAAGTTAAAGCAGGCTGAAATTAGATACCTGGGCGAAAGAGCAGACACAGAATGATTTTTTCATATTCCTAGCTTTTTGCAGTCAGTACTAGTGGGGACAACGAATATCTATATACAATCTCACTGTTTTCCTATCTTTAAGAAGCAGAAGATATATGGCTGGGTGCAGTGGCTGACGCCTATAATTCGAGCACTCTGGGAGGCTGAACCAGGTGGATTGCTTGAATGCAGAAGTTCAAAGCCTAAGCAAGAGTGAGACCTCTCTCTAAAGAAAGAAAAAACTAGCTGGGTATGGTGGTGGGCACCTTTAGTCTCAGCTACTTGGGAGGCTGATGCACGAGGATCATTGGATTCCAGAAGTTTGAATTTGCTGTGAGCTATGACAGCACAGCCCTTTACTCAGGGAAAGAGTAAGACTCTGTCTGGAAAAAAAAAAAAAAAGAAGAAGAAGAAAAGAAGCAGAAGTTACAGTTACAGTTTACCAGAGAAGCTAAGTAGAAATACAGAATTCAAGAATGGAGCGTGCCACACAAAAGGAATTAAAAATTCTGCCCAAATATCAGGCTGACCCCTTCCAGGCTGCAATCCACACGGCTAAACATATATAAATTGAAAAGAGATTTCAGGCCTGTCACAGCAGCTCATGCCTGTAATCCTAATACTCAGGGAGACCGAGGCTGGTGGATCACTTGAACTTAGGAGTTTGAGTCCTTCCCAGGACAAAAACAAGACTTCATCTCTACTAGAAAACTCGTGGGAAGTAGTGGTATAGTCCCAGCTATTGGAGAGGCTGAGGCAGGAGGATCACCTGAGGCCAGGGTTTTGATGTTGCTGAGCTATGATGCCACTGTACAAGTGTGAGTTTCTGTCTTAATAAAAAAAAAAAGAAAAAAGAAATTTCAGCTACTGTCCAACAGAGAGGAAGATAATATTTATAATTTGAATTAAATAAAACTGCTTTAAAAAAAACAAACAAAACTTCAACATTCTCCAGACAAATAAAGCAACTTAGTGTGCCCTGAAAAATACAGTATTTATAATAACTCGGTGATCACAGTCAAATTCAAAATCACAGGAACAGGAACACACACGACCTCTAGTGAAAGGATAGACAGGTCATGTCAGCCAGCACCAGAATTGCCCAGACAGGGAGTAAGTGTTACCAAACAGTCGTTTTAACTGCAATCAAGAATGCAAAATTGCACATGTTCACAAAAATGAAAAAACAGAAAATGTCAGGAACACCATACCAAACAATAGAAAATCTGTAACTGAATAGTCGGAGAGTGACCTTAAAAAATTAAGAAATAGAAATTATATAAAATGAAGAAAGGGGAGAAAAAAAGAAAGGAAGAAAATAAATGAGGCTCATGCAAACCATAAGATGATATTCAAGATTATAAAAATGTGAAATTCCAGGCTCAGAAGGTGATCCCATGTACAACAGCATCAACTATGGTACAATTGCTGAAACTTTCAGTGACACTTACTAAATTCTTACAGGACACGATGATAATACTCTAAGCAGGTTTTTACTCACTTTATCTTTTATTCACAAAAATAAATTTCCGATATTAGAAATGACTTTTCACATTCTGTCATTATTTTAACTATCTGATCTTCAAAATGTACCAATAAATGTTCAAGCTTATGCAGGGAAGAAATAGGAAAGCTGGAATTCAAACAGGGGCAGACTGAGTTATTGCTTCACTAAGTAATCCATACGTCTTTTTCTGATCTCAATATTAAAGTTATATGAAGCTTTCCAAACACTTAGGGATAAGGAAAAGTTAATAAACTTTGCAATTTTAGTTTTCATATCATTAGCTTTGAATATCTACTTTACAGGAGCTATCCTTAAGCTGTTAAAATATTTTGTTTAAATATTACTTGGGATTATAAATCTCTGGTTACATTGCTATTTGTACATGAAATGAGAAGAAGTAAAGCCTTATTAAAATGAGAACAGAGATATTACATGAGAATAACTGACTCCAGATATGGATATTAGATAATATATGTACTTAGAGAGCCTGGTCAAAAGTGAGCATGAGTTACTGCATATGATCAGTTAGCTGCAAATATTTATAAAAATAACATCTGAATCTTAACTATTGAATGGCTCAGGTCAAGTATGTTTTTCATTACTATTTGACCTTACCTATTATATCAGGGACATTTAGCCTGGGCCAATTTTTCAGTGAACGTTGCATTTTACAATACAAAAATAGAAGATGGGGAAAAAAGAATTTGTGCTTTTATACAACATCAGAACCCATTTTGACAGGAAACAGGATTATCTGAACAACTGAATATTTATGGGGAAATTATCTCTTGGTATAGAGAGATTTAAACTATTAATCAATAAATCACTCAGATAATGAGAAATCTAAGGAAGGTGAAAAATGCTAATCAAAACACGTATGTATATATAAATCATTATTTTTAAGAAGCCTATTTCAGTAGAGCAAATAGTAGAAATGAAATATTTTGTTTGAGGCTCAGATGCTGATAATGCCAGGATACAGCTAAATAAGAAATGAGAAGGATTTGTCTCTACATGATGTTTAGAGATTGTCACTGGTGAGACAGCACACTGAGCCTTGGGCCATGGCTTTGAGAAGAAAGAATTCTATTTACTGTGTGTGCGCTATTATCTAGAGTGAACCTACTTTTCCAAGCTAAGAATAAACAATAATATTCTTTAGTGCCATACTTAACACCTTGCAATGCCTGACATGTGTTCCTGAAATGGACAGCCTTTTCTTTTCACATTTACATGTAGAAATCTAGTAAACATTCATTCCTTGGCAGCTGTGTAATGGTTTAAACTCTGAGTTGTCAGCAAAAGAAGAAAAAAACCGAGAAAAAGCCTCACTAGCCAAATAAATATATCTTTAGAAGAGGAGGTTGTTACCTTGCCTAGTACCTCTTGAAACAATACAGAAGAGGCTGTCTGGACATAACTGCGAGCAATGGAACCATTCTCCCTATGCAATCCCAGCTTTAACCACAGTTACTGAGAAAAGATACGGGATGTCAATCTATTTCATAGTCAGAGGCAACAGTGATTTGTTGACCCAAATTCTTTGAGTCTCAGAGGCGAGACCTAAAAACAAGTGTGGTATTGCAAATGTCGAGGATTTGCAAAACAAAAATAATAGAAAATTTATAGAGTGGGGTACGGACTCCAATAACTCCAAGGCTCACGCTTCTCAAACTGTCAGGAAAAATTCCTCCTGACCACACATCTTGAAACTCAGTGTTGGAGAATTAGAGATCGGCAAGGAGTAATAGCAAAATAAATGAATAAATAAATAAATAAAATTGAAGTAAATAATAAAAAAGGAAAGTGAAGAAAAGAAAACCAAAGGGCCACAAAACAGCTGGTTAAAATGCATGTTCAAGTTTAGAATAAGGGTAAACATTCAAAAGAGGCAGCCAGACAACTACTTGCCATTACTGGGCTTATATAAATATCTAGCATTTGGGGAGGTGGAGGGCCTTGGTATGTCACCATTTAAATATCCAAGGTGTATATTTAATTAGATGATGACTATTTCAAACAATAAAATATATGATTTCCACTACATGAAAACAAAGTGCTAATGGCCAGGCACAGTGTCTTACACCTATAATCCAGCACTCTGGCACACTGAGACAGGTGGATTGCTTGAGCCTGGGAGTTTGAGACCAGCCTGAGCAAGAGTGAGACCCCATCTCTACTAAAAATATGTATACCGTGGAATACTATTTAGCCATAAAAAAGATAGTGACTTCACATCTTTTTTATTAACCTTGATGGAGTTGAAACACCTTCTTCTTAGCAAAGTATCACAAGAAATGAAAAGCAAATATCCAATATACTCAGTACTGACATGAAGCCAGTAGATGATCCAATACATGCCCATATAGGAGGAGAACTCAATTCAATTCAAGTTGAGGGGAAGGGGAATGAGGGAGGGTGAGAGGGGAGGAGAAGAAGGGATCATGTGCTCCCACTTACTGGGCACAATAAAAGGGTACATGGCACACCTTCCGGGTGTGGGACACAACTACAGGAGGGACTCTACCTAACAAGTGCAAATATCATAACCTGGTTGTACCTCACGTTAACTTGAAAATTTTTTTTAAATTAAACAAAACAAAACAGAAAAGAAAGAAAGTAAAGTAGCCTGGTGTGTGGCATATGTCTGTAGTTCCAGCCACTTGGGAGGCTGAGACAAGAGGATCACTCAAACCCAGGAGTTGGAAGTTGCTGTGAGCTATGATGACACCAGGGCACTCTACTCAGGGCAACAGAGTGAGATTCAGTCTCCCACCCCCCCCCAAAAATGCTAAAATTCATCCTCTTAGATTAAATAGAATTGTAGAAGAGCATCCATGGATGGGAAGCAAAAATAGTACAATTAAATAAATATCAAAAGACACATACAGGGCGGCACCTGTGGCTCAGTGGGTAGGGAACTGGCCCCATATACCAAGGGTGGCAGGTTCAAACCCAGTCCCAGCCAAAAAAATAGCTGGGTGTTGTGGTGGGTGCCTGTAGTCCCAGCTACTCAGGAGGCTAAAGCAAGAGAATTGCCTAAGTCCAGGAGGTTGCTGTGAGATGTGACACTATAAACAAAACAAAAAGACACACACAGATGGATGTACACTCTCACACAGTGTGCAACTGCCTTAGGGAATATCACTCTGTATTAAATGGTGGCATATAGAGTAAGTGAAAATGACTCTCACCTGTTTCTAAGAGCAATCAACCATTCCTTCAGTTTATCAGGAGCCACTATGGTTGAACTGCATCAGAAGAAAAAAATAAAATTAAGCTTCTCAGAGGTAACCTAAACATGTTCAAATCCTGGCTGATATTTAAATATCAAGATCACATAATTATATTGTGATTGCAAAAAGTGAATATATTCCAATTTATATGGTTCTGTAACTACTTTATTTATTTTTTTTTAAAAGGGCAGAATACATTCAGCTATTTGAAAGTAATGATCTCTGTAGTAATCTAGTTACTATAGATTTTGCCCAGCATTAGCAAATGTTTTCAGCAGGGAAAACCACTTACAGGCTAATGAATTAGATTTCTCAAATTTGTCCATGGCTGTTATGTGAGTAAATGGTATTAGTTACAATTCTTTTTGTCACAAACTATAGAAAACAGGTTTAAGAAAAAGAGAATATTTTGGTTGAGTAGCTGGAAAGTCACGAGGATATCCTTAATTTCAGACATGGATGGAGCCAGAAGCTCAAACAATGTCAGAACCAGATTTCCCTCGATCTTTCTGTTCGGTTTTCACCTTCGTCTTGTTTCATTTACAGGAGGTCTCTCCTTGCCTCGTGGTGGCGTCAGCAGTTACTAGCTTACAAGCCTTCACCCCTAGTTTAGTAAAACTGGTGGAATCATCCCTGAATGTGTAACCCTTCCCACACCAATCACGTGTCTCAGCGAGCCCCAGTTACACGCCCATGAACACAGACATGGCTGGGAGTGATGCAGAAAAATCAGGGTCTTGTTTTCAGACGTTGCTGGAAACCGGTGCAGCAGTCGAAAAACTTCACAAACCCATCCTGGCAAATGTTTTGCGTCTTTAGAATTACAAGTCACAGTTCATTTGGCAAGAAGACTTCCTTCAGCAAGTTGTTTTATCTTCATTAAAACAATGATTGACTGTAAAAAAGAAGAATAGAAAATTTCTCTTATAAATTTCTCCTATGAATTTTACTCATTTTTTTTCCAGGGTAACAGAGATTTTTATTTAGGAAGGACAAAGAGAAAGTTTAATGCATTTCCAAGAGGGTTGGAAGTGTGGCCCTCTGGTGAGCGAGAAAGGGCAAGAGAGCTGATGCTGCACAGGCCCGCTGGGGCAAGAAATACTCTCTGCGTTTGAAACTGACTGCAAGTCTTTCATTGGCCTCTGCGCCTCCAGGCAGCATTGCCTTTCTCCTATTGGTTATTCGTGGTCTCTTTCTATTGGTCATTGGTTACCTAGGTTACTTCACATATTCTTACCGGCCCTTCTGACTTCCTGGTTCAGCAGGCCAGGTTGAAAATTTATATTTTAAAGAGCAAAAGTCTTCTTTAAATTTACCAGCTCATATAACATTCACATGTGCTGAAATCACTATAAATAAAAAAAGCATCTCACCTATTCTGGTTGCATATTCACCATTCAGAAGAAGGCATTAAAAAAGTAAGAATTGCTAGGTAAATCATACACTGATTTGCAATGAATTTGGGATGGATTTTTTTTATTTTTTCTATTATGATAATAGTTGATAGCTGGCTAATTATATTTATGAAATCATGTGGTTGAATACCTAACACCAGATGAACATGAATAAACAAGATTTACCCGCCTCAGGTATTGGCCTAATTTTATTCACCTTCTAAAACAAGTGACTTACGCCAAAAAAAAAGTAAGCAATATTGTCTTTAGGCTTGTTAGTATTAAAATTATTCCATGGTGGAGGGGGAAATAGATAAGGAAAAAAGTATAAGCTGGTGAAGCTGCTTTTGCCTATTTATTTAGCTGCTTGGTGAAACAGTTGCAGTATTACTTGGGTTTCTTGGTGACAACCAACCCACCAGAGCACAGCTCTCCCTGACACAGCACTTACTTTTAATTTTCATATTTTTCTTACAACTACTTAGCACTGACATCCCAGTTCTTGTTAATGGATTCATGATCCTTATGTGTATTTAATAAATCAATAAAAGTACTTCACAGGGAAGACGCTTTGCACACCCCTGAAGGACAACATGCTGTTCCTTAAGCAAAAAAACTTACCTTTTTGTTTGTTTGTTACATTTGATTAAGAACTAAAATGCCACTTTAATGAAGAAAATTGTCTGTCTACACTATATCAGTTCTGACATTTCTGTTTTCAAAGTTCAGTAAATCAAAGTTGTTTTCCTGTCAAATACCGAAATAATAATAAATCCTTCTTAGCATTCCATTTCTCAGCATGAAAACTCTTAGCTGGTTGTCTGCAAAACACCAGTGAAGGAAGCAGAAGAGAAATGCAAGCCTTGAAATTCCATTACTGCCGTATGGAAAACAGTGACTCACAATTCAGTATTGTTCAGATCTAGGAACCTGAGGTTTGGGGATTTTTTGTTCTAGTGTTGGCATGACTTAATGCAATTCAAACAAGATAGACCAGCTCACTGAAAGAAATGTAATCAGTTATGTACTGGCGGCCATGGGGAAATCAGAAATGTAGAGTTATTTAAAAAGGCAAAACCAAAAACTATATAATTTACTGCTTCTAAGGAAAGTATAGAAGAATAAAACATACACGCATTTTTTGGTAAAAATAACAACGTTCTTTGCAGAGGTGTGATGGTCTAATTTTACGAGAGTGAGAGTGAGTGATCGAAAATTTAAATTTTCCAATGACAATGAATGACAGTATTCTATAATGTATCTATGGAACAGGTAATCAAGAGAGAAGGTGGCCACCTTGCATATAGACGTAATCATAATTTACAACAATACTAAGTGTCTGCACACATAATTTTTTCATTTTCTTTTCTTTTCATATTTTAGAAATTGAGTCTCACTTGGTCACCCAGGCTGGAGGCCAGTGGAATCATAGTTCACTGCAGCCTCAAACTCCTGGACTCAAGTGATCCTCTGGCCTCTTTTTTTCTTTTTCTTTTTTTTTTTTTTTTCCATTTTCAAAACTAGAACAATGTTCAGTTTTCCTGACAGTACTTCTGACACCAAATGCACGGTGACACCAATATCGCTATTCCAATTCTCTTTTCATGACACCTGGACATTCTACAATTCAACTCAACTTTGATATTGTCTACCCAGAATTAGCAACAGATCCCCCAAGTTATGAAGCAATGGTTGTATATGATCACAGCAACATGGCTAGATCTAAAAACTGCAGTTTGAAAATGTAAGAAGTGGTTGATATACACAACTTATGCAATGCATGCAAATTAAAATGAATATACAAAAGATACAAGAGATAAAAGTGTAGATATCCAATACAATAGAACAGTTGCATAATGAGCAGAGGAAGGAATAAGATTGGACAATGGAGATAAAAGGAAATCAATTTATTAGTCAATCCAAGGAACCATCTCAAAGGAACCATTATCAACAATGCACCATAATTATGTGTATTTGTGCTATCCTATGTACCTGACATCCAAAACCAGGCAAATAAGTACAGTTATAAAATTAAATATGCTGATATTTCAAAGGATAGAAAGGAAATTTTTAAAATTTATTTTGAAAGCAAAGCCAAAGTTAAACAACAAATTGAAAGGTAGGAGAAATGTGTATAACACGTATAAAAGAGTCTATGCTGTGATGTTTAAAGAGATTTTGCAGATCAATAAAAATGACAGGGTATGATCAAATAATTCAGTATCAAAAATGCAAATGCTGGCCAGGCTTGGTGACTTATGCCTGTAATCGTAGCATTCTGGAAGGCCGTGGAGGGAGGATCCCTTGAGCTCAGAAGTTTGAGAACAGCCTGAGCTAGAGCGAGACCCCCATCTCTAGAAGCCAAGAATTGTGGCAGGCACCTGTAGTCCCAGCTACTCAGGAGGCTGAGGCCTGAGGATCACTTAAGCCCTAGAGTTTGAAGTTGTTGTGAGATATGACATCACGGCACTCTACCCAGGGAAGCAGGGTGAGTCTCTACCTCAAAAAAAATAATAATAATTTTTTAAAAAAGCAAACGCTCAATAGCACAGGTAAACTTATTTAATATCACTAACAATCACAAAAATGAAGTCTGGGGCAGCGCCTCTGGCTCAAAGGAGTCAGGCACTGGCCCCATATGCCAGAGGTGGCAGGTTCAAACCCAGCCCCGGCCAAAAACTGCAAAAAAAAAAAAAAAATGAAGTCTGTATCTGATATGGTTAAGATGTTGAAATTTGATTCCCAGAGTTGAATGTGGGGCCTGGTGGGAGGAGTCTGGTCATGAGTGTGGACTCCTGGTGAGTGGTTTGGCATCTTGCCTAGATATGAATGAGTTCTGGCTTATGAGTTTACGGGACAGCTGGTTGTTTAGAGGAACCTGGCACCCCCTCCTCGCCTCTCTTGCTTCTGCTCTCCAACGTGACATGCTTGCTCCCCCTTTGCCTTTCACCTTGTGTGGAAGCTCTCTGAAGACTCACCAGAAACAGAAGCTGGCGCCGTGCTTCTGTACAGTCTGCAGAAGCAGGAGCCAGTAAACCTCTTTTCTTCCTAAATTATCCAGCCCCAGGTGTTTTCTTTATAGCAACACAAATGGAGTAATACAGAAAATCAGCACCAATTGTTAAAAAAAAAAAAAAGTGGGAGTGGCTTAGATATCGGGCAAAAAGGAGGAGAGGCAGAAAGCATGGGAGGCTCAGAAAAGTTGGAGACTTGTTCGATGGCTAGGAACAAAATGCTGATAGAAATATGGACAGTGAAGGCCAGCCTGACCGTGTCTCAGAAGGAGCGGAGGCATTAATTGGGAACCGGGGCAAAGGTCACCCTTGTTACCTTAGCAAAGAACTTAGCTACATTGGTGGGCTGACCCTAAAAATGAGGACCTAGGGTATCTGGCTGAAGACATTTCTAAAGGGCAGCATTCAGCAGCCCCCTAGGGCAAGTCATCTTCCCTTTCTTTTCCACTTTGTCTCTATGACATTCAGTGGATCACCATCCTTGACGCTTGCCTTGTTATTCTCGTATGAAACTCCCTGTGGCACATGGATCCTTCTCTGTGCTGTGGGCTGTTTCCCATTCCAGTATTATTTTTTTTATTATTTGCAGCCTCCATGTGAATGTGTCGTCCTGCCCTTGTGTCTGCCCATGTCCTGTTGCTTCCCATCCCTCTCATTGCTTAAGCTTTGTATGATGTAAGGGTTGGCTTAAGTGCCACCCTCCACTGGAAAGTTAGGCTTTGGATGAGTGTTAAGCATTTGTTACAGGAAAGACATTAACATCGCCGTGACCTGTCATTGAAAATGCACTCAATCTGAATTCCCTGAAATCAATTCATGATTTAGATTTGGGAGTAACTAATGATGTGCTCTATTAATATTTTTAAGAAAATAGACTAATAGTAAACCCCCCAAAATGCCAAGCCCAACCCCAATACCAGCTCCTATCTTTTTAGGAAGTGGGATCTGAAAGAACCAAAATCCTAAATAACTTCTATATAAAATAAAATAGTGAATATTTATATTAAACTGCAATAGTTACCTAATGAGTGCATTTTTAACAATTCTATCATAGTATAATTCACAATTTTGATCCAATTTATTTATGGGTACCATGTACAGAAGGGTCTCCAAAAATGTACAAACATTTTAAGAAAGGAAAAAAATTATATTCTCATCACATTTGACTTCTGCAATTATAAGAGATATAAAATTCAATACACTAGAGAGGAAATGTCATTGGTATATACTGAATATTACGATTTTTTCCTTTCTTAAAATGTATGTACATTTTGGGGCACCCTCTGTATTGACGACCAGTCAGAAGGTGTTGAACGCCAGAGGAGGGACATGGAACGACTTCCTCAAGAATCAAATTGAAGTAAAGGTGAAAAAGTTTTGAATGTGTGCACTTTTAAAAGGTTTTTTGCTTGCACGTGCATATGAAAACAGCAGAATTATTCATTTTCATGTTTTATATAAAACAGAAGATTTCAAAGGCACTTTGTGTTCTCAGGGCTGCTGCAGGCTCTCTGCCCGGACTTCCCAGGGCTATGCACATACATTGTCCTCTGCTTGAAGGAGCACTTCAGAGGAAAAGTTTGAGAAGCAGTGCTTTAGTTGAAAGAAAAATAAACTTAGTGCTGGAAGAACTGAGGACAAATCCTAGCTTTGATATTTACTAGCTATGGCCCCTGCACTCCGGAAACTTCAGTTTCCCCTTCTGTAAAATGGGATTTGTATGGGATGCTAATAGGTAGATAACAGTATTCAATAATCAGCACATCTGAAAAAACTTGAGAGGGTGTTAAACACTATTTACATAAAAAGTTTTGTTTGGAGCAAGATTAAGAAACATGTAATAATAACCAAGGATTATGTTAACCCAAACAAAGTTACCTTTACATTTTTTTTTTTTTAATTTAAAGATGAGTTCCTACTATGTTGCCCAGGATGGACTCCAACTTCTGGTTACAGGAACCTCCACTTTGTCCCTGCCCCCCAAGTAGCTGGAACTACAGACATGAGCCATTGCACCAGGCCTCTCCCCAAAATGCTACCTAAATATTGCACGTGTACATTGATTTCTGCACACGTGTCTTTTGACAGTCATAGAACTTTTTATTCTATCTTCCTGCTTCCTGAGTCACCCTCCCCCAAATTCCCTGAGGGTTTTGATGTTCAGTCTTGCTTTAGCAACTGGAATTTGTAGGTGTTATGTCTTATTTAAATGACAAATACCTCTAAGCTATTCACAAAGCACTTTCTTTTTTTGTTGTTGTTTTTGTTTGTTTTTCTAGAACTTGCTACATATAGACATGTAGCAAAAGCTTCCTGAATAAAAGAATTAATAAACGACTAATCTGAATTTATAATATAAACATTGGCTTTAGTCTTCAGTTTCAGGAATTGGGCTGGCTAACTCTAAATCTTGACTCTATCTAATCACTTACTATCTCTGTATTCTTAGATGAACTACCTGTGTAAGATTCAAATTGCTTACCTACAATATGGAAATTGAAGCCATGCCATAGTGTTGTGAATATTAACTATGATTATGTATATAAAGTGCTAATAGGCCTTTTGCTCCATGCCAAATATGCTATACGTGAAAATTTCTATCAAAATTGTTTAAGTGGGAAAAAAAGAAATAACATAAAAATGTTACATGACCTCGGGTATAAAATATCAAAATTTTCTCCCAATTTCTAGAACTCATGGCTTTATGATGTATTCTAGTTCCTAGTTGTTTTTTTGTTTGTTTGTTTTTTTCTTTGAGACAGAGTCTCACTATGTTGCCCTCGGTAGAGTGCTGTGGTGTTGCAGCTCACAGCAACCTCAAACTCTTGGGCTCAAGTAATCCTCTTGCCTCAGCCTCCCAAGTAGCTGGAACTACAGGTGCCTGCCACAACATCCGACTATTTTTTGGTTGCAGTTGTCTTTGTTGTTTAGCAGGCCTGGGCCAGGCTCAAACCCACTAGCTTCGAAATATGTGGCCGGTGCCCTACTCACTGAGCTACGGTCCAAGCTCAGCTACGTTGCTAAGCCTCTCATTCCAATTCTGATGAGCAGTCTTTACTGGAAACTTGGCGTCCCTCACCACATCCCTATCTTGTCTTCAGCAGCTCATCTCGTACCTATTTATTTAATGGTCCAGATCCTTGCTCTGCTCCATAGGCCCTTCCACTCTTTCCCTGCTATTTCTACATGATTTAGTGCAACGCTTTTTCATGCATCACTCCACCGTGTTATAAAGATGCTTATTTTTATGGTAATAGTCTTCAAGATACGTGTACAAATTATTATTTTCATGCTCTAAATTTATTTCCATCTTAAGTAAACTATTAGACAAGAAAGTTTTTAGTTCAGTTTGTTTGGAATCATTCTTTGTGTAAAGTAAGAGGCTCAATGTTGTTATTGATTGCTTTAAAAATGCTTCCCATCACCTATATATATTACAATAGACAGACATTTATTCAAGCACTAAAGAAGGAACTTCCTGATTCCAAAATCATTAGATTCATAACGTTGATGCGCTGAGTCAGACTGTCATCTTTCCGAGGTGTCTTTACAGTGCGAGAGGCATTGAGATGATTTTAGTAAGTTAAACGCTGTTATGATTCCCTGACAATCAATAAGTTCATCTTCCAGCCCCAGGGTGGAGCCACATTTTTTAAAAACGGAACATTAGAAATTAAGAAGGAATTGCAATATTTCAAACTCTGAGGAAATGATAAAATATTAAATTTCTTTCCATATTATTTTAGAACCAGATATTTGACTCAATTAAAATCAAAATTTAAAAATAGTTTGGCCTCTGTTTCTGGTACCAAGTTAGGACTGACAACTGACAAGCTGTAGGTAGGTCTTTTCTTAAGATGTTCACAGTCTATTTGAAAAGACAGGTATATAAAAAAAACTACCACGAAACAATAAACATATGCGCAAGAGAGAAAGCGTGGAGAAATGATTGATTACCTCTGGGACAGGTTCAGAAGACAAACCTAATGATAACAGTCAGACACGCACTGGGTCTGAGTTCTGAAGGATTAATAGAAAGGACATCAGACTGGGCCGACAGGAGCTTTCTAAACAAATGGGACGCGTGATTTGCTGGAGTGTAAACTGCAAGAGAGGAAAGGTGAAAGAGATAAAAAAGAGTCAGATTATGAGAAATTGTGTGGTGCAACCCCAGAGATATGAGAGAAACAAAATAGCAAAAATAAAAATCCCTCCCCTAAGGAAGTTAGGTGCAGTGCCGTTCTGACAGGCATCGCTGTGTGTGTTGCTCTGTATACGGCGCCTCCCCGAAAGGCTGGACTAAAGTGACTTCATTCTTCCATTGACAAAAAGAACAGTGCAAGTGCCCGACTACCTGGCACTCCATTGATGCCATTTCTCTCAGCTTCCATTATCATCAATTTTATTTGAAGTTAGTTTTTTCCTATCTGAAGACGCAGAAGGACGTTTTTAAATCCTGCAGATGTGTTTGTTTCTGGGCTGTCTGTTAGACTTGCCATCAGGAAGCGACAATCCAGAATGTCCAGTTCAAAGTATCAGATGGTTAAGAGTCTTCCCGAAAGTCCTTCCCATCAGAGACCACCCCCCCCACCCCCACCCCAGCCTGAACCTCGTGATAGGGCAGCATGAGGCGCACGAAGGATGATTTCCTTTGGTGAAAAAGGCTTTCAGAACAATTGCAGAAGGCGCAGAAGGCAAGGACACGTGAAATCGTGTTGAAATTTTTCTTTAACTATTTTTTTTTTCTGTTTTGTAAAATATCCTTCTTTGAAAAATAGCAAGTGAGTGTTAATTATTACAGTAAGATGCAATTCAATACATGCACATATTTCACTTTAAAAACTAGCAGGGCTCCCCAATAGCCAGCAGGACAGAGCGCCAGGGCCGCCTCCTGGCTTCTCTCCCGGGTCCTGCATGTGGGGACTACTCGCCAGAGCCGCTCTGTTCCCAAACCGGAGCTCAGGGGCTTTCTAAGGCCTTCTGTCAACTTGTCCTCTCAAGACACTGAGGACTGCTGCCCTCTCCCAGAAACTCTTCTCTTCTCCCTTTTTCTCAGAGACACCACACTTTCTGGCCATCTCCCATTTTGCTCTTCCCGACCCAGCTCGTTCACTTCTCTAAATACAAACATTTCTTTCCCTTTCACTGCCGCGCTGAACCTTGGCTGCCTAAGCCACTTGCTTAACGCTCTGGCAGAGGATTGAACCCTGTCCTCCCCTCCAGCTCTCCCTGTCTCTGGGGAGAGACATCCCCTCCCACACATTTCAGCAGCCACAGGACATCGAATCGCAAAATCTTCTGCTGCTCATTGCTCAAAATAAATACAGTCAGAATTCATCTTCTTATATCCAAATAGGCTTATTTTCCTTTCCTTCAAAACTATCTACTAAATTTCATTCACATAAGCTTGAAATCTCACAGACCTCTTTGTTTCTTTCCCAATTTCTTCCAGAATCTAAACTTCTAAATCTTTTTTAGTTTTCTGAGAGAGAATCTCACTCTGTCACTCAAGCCAGAGTGCAGTGGTGTCATCATCAGTCACAGCAACCTCAAATTCCTGGGATCCAGTGATCCTCCTGCCTCAGCCTTCTGAGGAGCTAGGACTATAGGTGCTCACCTCCTCACCAGGTAATTGTTTTATTAATATGCATATTAATAAAAATGTATGTTATCAATAATAAATATATAATATATAAAAATAATAAATATAAATAATTAGAATGATTTATAATATATAATAATAGCATATATTACATATCTAATATATAAATATATGTTAAATATTATATATTCTATTATATATTATTATATTTATTATTTATTATTTGTATATATAAATATATATTTATTATTAATATAATAATAAATATATATTTTATTAATATAAAAACCTACTATATAATAATATTATCATACAATTTTATATTATATTCATTACAATCATATTAAATATTACCATGAATATAATAAATATTTTATATTTATTATATTATAATATTATATATTATATTATAATTATAATATAACATTATATTGAGGTATTATTTATATTTAATAATATTATATATTATATTTTATTTATGTATAATGTATTATATATTATAATTAATATTATATATTAATATTTTATATTTATTATATTATTTTATTAATGTAAATCTAATATATAACATGTAAAACATAATATTAATATATATTGTGTATTTTATATATATATATATATATTTTTTTTTTTTTTAAGGGATTGAGACTAGCTCTGTGGCCCAGGGTGGTCTTGAACTCTTGGCCTAAGTGTTCCTCCCACCTCAGCCTCCCAAATTCCTAGGATTACAGATGTGAACCACTGTGCCTGGCCCTATGTTCCCCAGTTTATATGGTCTAAATAACAAAAATACTCTCATAACTGGTTTTCCTGCCCCAATCCTCTCTCCTTTAAATCATTATGCATAGTGCTAAGATACCTACCAATATTGTAAAGATTAACACTAATCATATCCCAAAGCTCCAAACTTGATCATTTTCCACATCATATTAGCATTAAAGACTTGTCCTGTCTGACTTATCCAGGCTTTCCTTCAATATAATCCTGTGCTTCCCACTCTGTATTTAATGCCAGTCATTAGTGATACTTTTCCAAAGTTAGCGTCTACCTTTACCTATGTTTTTGTTTCCAAATTCTGTGCTTCACAACTCACCTGCACATCCATATACCATGCTGCATGTTCAAATTAGTATCTGGAATAAAGTTGCCCATGATTACTTAGAAGTAGAAACACTTCTACTTCTACTTCTACTCCGCTGAGCATTCTGAGCCCATTCTCTCTCCCTCCATTGTAGTACATGTGGCCTTTTCTCTCACACAGTCGTAATGACATGCTAAGTTTCATACATTCCTTAGCAATTATAGAATGAAAGAAAGGTCACAAACGTTCCTGTATTCCTATTGATCTTGAAATATCTGTAAAGATAATATAAAGTTGTCCTTAGTTGTTAATATTTGGGTTCTGAGGACATTATATTCCAGTTCTCAAGAAATCATGAAAAGTTCCTTAAGTATTAATTTTTATTTTTGAGCAATCAAATATCTATAATTTTAAACAGGGTGTCCATATAATTCATGTGCAATTACACACACGCAGTGGCCATTAAGTTCATGTGCAATTTTAAATTGTAAACCTTCTTATTTCCCTTGAAGGTAGATTAATTGATTCATGGTCTTGGGGAGGAGAGCAAGTAACTGAAGAAATATTCTGTCATATTTCACTTTTTCCTGGATTTATCTCTCTGTGCTGCTGTTCTGCTTCCATTTGCATGGATGGAAAAGAAGGAATAAGATACAGAAATAGGTACTGAAATCTGTGTATGTGCATGGAATAGTGAAAAGAGTTTCCACAACCCACATGCAATAAATCATCCCATCAAGCATACAGGTTTAGAGGAGTTAGACCCATTTTTGCAGGATAGGAATCTCCATGAAATTGATGGCTGTTAGATGTTAAACTCAGATGTTCTAACTCCAATTGCAAAGCTAATACCCCTAACTATCCCATCTACGATGAGCTACACTTTCTTTTCCTCCTGATTGCTATAAACTGCATTTGATATTAAATGTCTCTAAATTTTTACAGTGGTTCTCAACCTTCCTAATGCTGCAGTATATTTTCGTTGTTAAAAAGGAGTCACAATCCATAGGTTGAGAACTGCTGGAGATGTTCAGGAAGTGATTATAGCTTTTGGGTATGATGGCGACAAAATCAGTTACGTGGATGCGTTTCCTCACCACACACGGCCATGAGGGATAGGAACTAAAAGAAACCCATCGAAGTCTTTAACAGGCAGTGATGAAAGAAATATAAGGAAAGCACCAAAAGTTTCTACATGACTCTGATATTGTCCCCTGGTTGAAGAGCTTGTATAATAAGAATTCTGTGATTTCTACATAGAAGTCTCAAATAACAGTGAGCCTGTGTCTGAATGATGTCGGATACTTATGTAAAAACGGAAAAAACGTTTTAAAATTCAAGTTGAACAGTAATCTCAATGTATGGTTTATATAGTATGACTGATGCAGAGAATGTAGTAAATTTTTTAATTACATCTTATTATTTAGGACATATATATTCTTATAAATATGTCATATAGACCTATTTATATATAAATATATGTTAAATATTATATATATATAAATATAGTACGTATATGTAGATATATACTATGTAGATATGTAATATTATGTGAATTTAATTTTTAAGGGGTGTATGGCTTCAGATTACACTTTTATGAAGGTTTAAAAGTTCACTTTTATTCATCAATACAATTTTTATAAGCTAGCAGAATTTCATTCATAAAAAACAGGGAGATGAGACTCAATAATGCTTTTTTATTTAAACAAAATAACTATTTTAACTAGACAACTATTTCTAATAATAAAAATGTCCAGGAAGTTAAGCAATTTACTTATTTTCATTATTCATACATGTTACATTTTTATTTAAATGATGGCTCAAGGAAACGGCATATATTTCTCTGTTGTTTATACTCCATTTTAATTAAAACAACAAAAACATTTCTTAACAGTTAAAATCCTCTATGCAACAACTTTAAGCTGAAGGAGTGAATATCTGGAATGTAATTTTGAAAGAAATAATTTTTGCTGATTCTACTTTGATAATAGTTTTATTAATAGCCACATAGCGAGCACATTTCCTTAAGTCTCCACAAAAATGGTTTCAAAATTTCACCTGATAGACAAAATGAACAGACGTTCCAAATAAAAATAAGCTCAGATTATCAAATGAAATCCATAATAAAGTAAATTTTCTTGTTACTAACATAAAGATCTTTGGGAAGCCATGGGCTAGGATCAAACTTATTAAAAAGGAAAAATAATAGCTAAGTATAACCACACCACCATAGCATGCTTTATAAAGAAGTTTTAATTCTAGAACATTTGCAAAATATTAACTTTAAGTTATAATCTGTTTAGTAGCAGTCAGATAACTTTAGAAAAAAAATTTTTTCAATCTAGGAACAAAATTACCAATAAAGTCTTTTGTACTAAATAAGGTGAATCTTGCACTTTTGTACATTGAGTACTACTCTTTGCTGAAACCATATATTTTCAACTTCAAGTATACAACTATTATATTTAGGTTTATATTAATATGCCTTTAAACTATTGGTGGTCCAAAGTGCATTTTCTCTCCTGGAGAAGAAAGATGCGACAGATGAGTGAGACGCACATGTGGATTTTCCTGTGCACATTTGTGTTACGGTGAAGCCAATGGTTCACTTTCTAAAAAGGAAAGTGCAGTTCTCTTGGCCTCTTGTCATTATTAGACATGTATACACTTCACGGAACGCACCACAAAAACAATGTCAATGTCTTCAACCAAATTATACACATGTTTAGGAACTCTGAATGACAGATACGGAACAAGGTGTTTTTCTTGTTTATTTGTTTTTAAGCACACAGATATTGTATGCATTATGTAAGGCATTATTCTATCATATGCTTGATTCTTAAAAAGTTGTCCTTTCTTACTTACAGAAATGATTTATGTAGTGTAGTAGATAAATAAAGTTAGGGAACTATTACTGTCTTTCCTGAAGTTTTTGAAGTCTGCTTTCTTAAATGTAATTTTCTTTTGCCTTTTGAGTTCATTTTCCTGCTTATGAACTAATAATGTTCTATAAAATACACTTTTTTCTGAGATAAGGTCTCACTCTGTTGCCTGGACTAGAGAACAGTGGTATCATCATAGCTTAATGCCACCTCAAACTCCTGGGCTCCTGCAATCGCCAAGAAACTGACAATTGGCACTACAGGTACACACTACCACCATCTAATTTTTTTTTGGTAACGATGTAGGTCTTGCTATGTTGCTCGGGTTGGTCTAAGACACCTAACTTCAAGCAGTCCTCTTGGGTCAGCCTCCCCAAATGCTAGGAGTACAGCCATGAGCTGTAACATCTGGCCTAAAATGCACATTCTGTCATGACGTTGTACTTAAAATCCTTAGATGTCTGGTGACTGAGACACTTGGTTCTTGTTACAAGCTTACACCCTCCAAAAGTGTAGAATTGCCAATTTCAAAGCTTCAAGAGTAGATATTACATATATGTGTGTAGTTACTATGCTGAAATATAATGAAACTCTCATTATGCTCACAATTGGTTCCCAAAAATAAAGCCTTTCACAGGATAATGCTGGTTCTTGTGGGAAATTACAGAAATAAGCTTGAAGGTTTACAGACTCTTTATCTGTAAGAAAAATAATTCATCTTTACAGTTGTCACCTCTCTTGACAGTAAGCCCCAGAGTTATGTCTAACTAAATAACTAAAAGCCAGCCTCACCATCTTGCTCTCATTGGAGGTATGGGGAGAAAAGAAAATCTGGTATAGGCTCGTAGGTTCTATCAACCGTTAAAGCAAAATCTGCATTGTTATGACCCATGTTCAGAAGTCTTGACTCTGGGATCAAATGCTTATATGTGATGGTCTTCTGTGAGCATCTTATTTACTGTACTATTTTAAAACTCAAATTTTAGACTTTGAAAGTGATTTCATCTGATCCTTGCCCTTTATCTACCAACTCTATTAGTTCTAAAAGTATATTTTACTTACGGTTTCTAAGAAAATTGCTTAAATAATATGTCCTGAAAAAATAGAATTTACTAGCACTATTAGAAAATAATACAAAATACAACATTATCAGCTAGGAAATGTTAGCAAAAAAATCCACAGAAATATTCCTTACTTTCTTTAACACTTTCTTTCTTCTTTTTTTTTTTTTTTTTTTTTTGGTGAATCTTCTGACATGCTATAACCATTTTTTACTCCATTTAGGCTCACATATTTTTCACTAAAAATTCAACAAAAAATTTTCAGAGGAAAATGGCTTTTCCTTTTATTTTACACAATGTTAAGAATTGCATTTTGCTCTTACAGCAGCTTCTTTACTGTACAATTTTTTATGCTCTCAAGCTCCTGGACAATACTTCCATAGATCTTGTAGCACCAACAACTGTCAAACATGTCATCTGTACAGAATGAAGAATGTCCTGGGTTAGTTTATGGAAGATTGCTGTAGTTTTTACATTCTTTGATGCCATCAGAGTCTGAAAATGGACAACTGCATCATAGGTAATTCGGTTGTGAATTTCTCTTCCTTATTTCAGTGAATCAATGACTGTCTTATATATATTGTATAAAACATATTTTAGAAACTTTTATACTGGCCCACAAAATTAAATGGCTCTACTGTTTTCAAATCCCTGGAGAAAATAGAGACTGTGCAAAACAAATCTTGTTTGCCTTCAGAAGTGTCAAGTATACATCTGTCTGGCTGTTTACACACCTCTGTTTTATTCTGAGTTCCTCAAGAGTGACAGGAAACACGCTGATAGGCGCTATGTCACATTCTGCTGAACACTGCAAGAAAATTTCATAGAAGATTTTATCTTGTTTTGTATGTTAAGGAAGAAAAAGAACTACATTTACTACTATTTAAAATAAAAATATACAACTCTGGTGTGATTGGACATCTGTTAGCTGGACGGGAAACAAGAAATGGGATGTTATTATGGTTGCGGCAAACTTTTCAAAAACATTAAGCAACTTTACTTATCCCAGCTAGTTTAATTCTAGGGGCTTATTAAATAAAAAGTGACAGAGGAGCTAAGTGAGTTTGTTTTTAATATTATGATGTCTGATTTATTTTCATCCCCGTGTGGATAGTGGCCACATTTTAGAAAGCCCACTTGCTGACTACATCCTACCATACGCTAATGGAGGATTACGGCACTGTCCTATCATCAGTACTCTGATGCATTATTGTGTTGATTTTAGTTTTCTAAATATGTGTGTGTGTTTTACTTTTTTTGGCTTAGAAAAAATAAAAACATGCATTCTGGGTTTGTGGTCACCACTAAATGAGTTAAATTTATTTTCCTTCAAGTGAGAGAATACACAGAACGCTGCAAAACGTGCTCCAGGGAACCCCGGGCAAGCCTGAGAGCTGATCTCACGGGCACCTCTTTTAGCTGAAGAGCTTGTACTTAATTGGAGAACTGGGCAAAAACATAGGGGATTTTAAACATGGTCAATTTCTACTGCAATTTTTTGTTAACCTCTAAAATTTCTTAGCTCAACGTTAAAACGGAAAGATTTATATATATTTGGGATTTTATACATATATGTGTGTGTGTGTAACCTGAAATTCCCAAGATGTCTCTTTCTAAGATTCCATGACCATAGATTTAGGGTCTTCTTTTCTTCTTTTATTCTCTCTCTTTATTCTTTTTTACTCTGTTGCTTCACCTTTTTTTTGTTTATAATTTGATTAACTGTTGGAAAGATGACAAAATGAATCAAGACTATCTAATTAACACAGCTATGTATATAAAGCTCTGACTATATGATTATCCTTTAGGTAAAAATATTTTGTGGTATTTTCACAAAAAATTATTTCTCCCTCTCCAGGAATCATTTCCCTCCAATCACAACATCATGAGGGTAGATTCTGGCAACCATTTGTTTTGTAGTACATGGAATTATTTCCCTTGCTGTAGCTGGATGCCCAACACAATATAAATGAGCAGCATTTTCTTTTCCATTATTTGGAATTAGAATTGAGGAGCTACAATGAGTTTTTCTCTGTACCAAGTACATCCATCCGTTAAGGTGAGTCAGCAATAGAGAAATCGGGGAGTTAATACAACAGAATAGTTATTCAGGTATTGGAAGACTGAAAGAACAAAACATAAACCCCGCGGGGACAGGGATAGGATACCATGTCCAGAGCTCAGCTGACTCTTCTGTTTGTAAGGAAAAGGAGCCACCACCTGTAAGACTGAGCTCACCCGGAAGCTACCCATAGACAACAGTGAAGAGACAGTGAGAATAGACTCCAGGAGTTCATAAAGCCTCTAGTTTTGAAGAGGACACCATGTGGACACCTTTAAAAGAGAAGGACTGTCCTCTGGGGAGCACTGGCATTTATTAGGAGCATGTATAGTAATGGGCAGTCTTAAATAACACATGGCTGTCCTCTGTGCCAACATTAAAGTGACAGGAAAAGAAACTAAAAGTCACTCTCTACCCTCTGCCCTTCCCTCTCTTGCTCTTCAGATTCTAGACAAAAACCTGATGCCACTTAACAAGTCAGGCTAACGAATATAATTTGCAGGCCCCAGCTCCAGCATCACAGAGAAGAGAGGGAAGGCTGGTCCTGGACCTGAAGGACAATCCACCCATACCCAGTGGCCTGAGGAGACTGGGGACGAACATCCTTCACACACAATGCGGATGACAGAGGAGACAGATGTTTTCCCACGGGGAGTGCGAAGGGGAAATGCAGCTCTTTCCAAGAGGAGACTGAGACAAAAACATGAAAATGTATTTCCTATTGGTTTTACATTTTTACGTTCCAGCCACTGAGCCCCAGTAGAATTCCTTGCTCTTCGAGTCATAAGACACTTTTATATTCTTGAATTAAGTTTCACTCCTTTAGATTATAAAACCGAGGCACTCAGCAAAATATCTGGCACATATTGGAAGTATAAACAATAGTTACTGAAATAGAAATTGGATGTTGTTTTCTGAAACTTGCCAGAAACCATCCTATTCCGACATCTCCGTGCGACCCACTGTGTCACGGACCAGCCATGTATGGCAACTGGGCATTGGAAATGTGGTGACATATGTACCAAGTTTTAAATGTTATCTCTTTTTAATCAATTTAAATTTAATTTAAAAAACTGATCCTCAATACAGTTGCTGGAAAATTTTGAGTGCAACTGGAACAGCTGGAAGCGTGAACCCACTATTTCAGAAAGCACATGGAGTGAGCATAAGATGGAGTCAGTCAGGCTGGGGCTGACACGACATAACTGGTCTGGTTTTAAGTCCCACAGGACCTTCACTTCCTGTCTCTCATGCTTATCATGTAAATTTGGCTCCCACCCTAAAGATGCCCATCTTGATTAGTTTAGGAAGATTGATTTAGGAATAGACTTTTGAATCGGAGATGTTGTAATAGCTCACTGAGTTATGCACCGATTATTATTTAAAATCAGAGTTAATGTGGTCTTTGCTTTGGACCTTTATGTATAAAATTGTGATTTTGGAAATGGAAGAACAGAACCATCCTGGAGAGGCTACACTCACTGTTCTCCAGAATCACTGGCCTCTTGACAAATGTTTGATGGACCCATCCCCTCTCTGCATTACTGCAGACAGTGACAGGCGGCCAGGCCCTCTTCATCTGCTAACATTCCTATGGTAAATTTTATGAACTCTAAACACATTAGGTATTTCTGAGGAAGTTGCAATATTCAAATAGAGATAAACATGAAAAAGAATGTAAACTAGCTCATTAAAATGCATCTATTGGTTCTATGTTGAAATAATGATATTTTGGACGTATGAGGTTAAATAAAATGTCAAATGCCAACACTATCTTTGGCTGTTCCTATGGCTGAGGAAGAGTTTAAAATGACATTTGTGGCTCCTATTACCCTTCCCCCAGCGAAGGGGCTTTGTTCTCCTGCTGCTCAACTATGCCCTGTGGATCCCCAGCTGGTGCATCCCCTAAGAGCTCCTTAGAAATGCAGAAGCTCAGGCCCCTCCCACACAAACTGCACCTGAATCTGAATTGGCTCTTTAACAAGACCTCCCAGTGATTTGTATGACGATTACAGTTTGAAAAGCACCACTTCAATCTACTTTCACATTCATCTGTTCCTGTAGAGCAAAAATCAGATATAGGTGTTGTCTCAGAACATGGTTTGGTAATGAAAATTAGGACAGGAGGGTTTGGTCAATAGGGGAAAGGTGTCTGTTTAACATGGAGGTTGCAGTGATTAAACACAATTCTCCCCAGCAGTCACTACTTTGCTGCTGTTACTTGCAATCAGTACCATGTACCCTACCTGACAGGGCTAGCACCTATTACTGTAGGATGGTATTTCACTTTGAATTTTTTGCTGTGTCTCAAGGCAGCCCACCCAGTGATTTGCCTTGGAAAAATTTGTGGGGAAGTTCTCCCTCATCTTTGTAAATCTCAGTTTTTGTCTTCCTAATTGGCATTCTTAACCCCTCATTCATCAAGTTCCTGTCACATTGTTTCTGAAAAGTCATATAATGGTTAGCGCATCCCTTCATCTGTCAGTGAGAAATGGGGCATCCAGGGGGAGGGGAGGACACCCTGCCCTGCTGAATACGGGAGACTAGAGGGCCCTCCAAGTATTCAGCAGTTAGACCAGGACCCAGCAATTCTCTCCAAAAAAGGGAAAAGAATGTGGGAACAGGTAACCTTGGTAATCAGTGACCAATAGGAAAAGACAAAGGTGCCCCCAGGCACAGAAAGACCCATGAAAGAGATACCATTTCAAATGGAGAGAAAGACAATATTTATACCTCTGTCTTCCTCCTCAGTCAGGAGAGAGACCCACTTCCAACTCTGTTTGGAAGTGCTCTGAGCTTTCTCTCTGCTCTTAAATAACACTGTCTTTGTTATACTCCAGCCTGTGTGGAGTTGCCTTGTTTCTGCCCACGCTGCCTGTGCCGCTCCAGTTTTCCTTTTGGTTTCTGCACTTTCACTTTCTGTTCCTCTGTGCCTCAGTGGAACTTTCTGGTTTTGCCGAGTAATCGAACAAGGTCAACCAGGTGTGAGGAACCAGGCCTCCGACCCTCAACAGACAGAACTTTGCCATGTCTTATGGACAACGCTGATATTATTAGAATTGCTGTTCCTTCTGTCCGTTCTCTGATGGCTCAAGTCATCCTGATTTACTTCAGCCTTGTCTTTGTCTTGATGCCCTGAAATAGCTTAGTGTGTGACTACGTAGCATGCACTCTTTTGCAGAAGCATTGTATTGGGTAAGCAAAAGTAGCTGTGCTTACTATTTCTGTAAATTGTGATAACATTGGAAAACCTAAGAGATTCTCTTATGCTTTCTGTTTCAATTGTTAGGTTAAAAGATAACTTCCAAAGAAAATTGTAAAATATGGGAGATGGTTGCTGTAGGAATTGGTTAATGCTAAAATAGGTTTTGTTCAGCTGTTCTTAATTTTTCATTTGTATTGTGCTTAATTCCAAAAAGGACCTGAAGTCGAGTACAATAAAGGAAACAGACTTAAAACCCTCATTAGAACAACTGAATAATAATTGATTGGGTAGAGAGAAGAGAAAAGAGTTGTGCTAGAATTTCTTGACTCAGAAGAGAGATTTTTGCTGACCCACAAACATCTCTAAGTTCACTGGCAATGAGGGCAAAATAGCCTCGATAACACAATAAATAATACAATACTTTAAATATTTTAAAACTCTTTACATAAAGGGCAGAAAAAACAAGTAACAAAAAGGTATTTTTCAAAAAGTCATTTCTTAACATTAATTTTCATCAAAAGCTGAATATTCGCTATAACATAGTTCTGCAATGGAGCTCTAAGAGGAACTGGTTAAAACTCCATTGATTAAAATGGAAATTTAATACCCACCATATGTCGCATGTTGAGCTGAGAGCAAGGGATGCAGCTATTAGACAAAGCTCGTGGTCTGGAGTGGAACTGTCGTGGGACGGTCTGGGAAAGAAGACCGCACCAGACAAGCACCCAGAAAGTTAGAGTCTAAAAATATCAGGATGCTATGAGAATATATCTAGAAATTTTATCTCAGACTGAAGGTCAGGAAAACTTGCTGGAGGAAATGACATTTACGCTAAGACTTGAAAACTAAGTTCAAGTACTCCAGACGAAGGGCACAATTTTATGTAAAGATTCTAAAGTGAGAAAAAGGCTGGTGTGGCTTCAGGGTGACAAGTGAGGGGACCCTTACTGGAAAGGTTAAAGTAGAAGCAGTGGGAACAGCACTTTAGACTTAATAAGATTTTACACTTTATCAGAGGGCTGCTAGGAGGGAATTAAAGCATTTTGAAGTTAGGCGTTATTCACATATTTTGAAAAGATATCCGACCAGACTAGACAGTGGATTACACAGAGGTTTTAGTGGACAGAAGATACCAGCTATGAGGCTACTGAAATGGTTCAAAAAAGAAATGATGTTATCTGGGCTCAGATAAAGACAGTTAGACAAATACAAGAAACAAGGATATGGAGATCAAATGAACAGAACTTGGGTTTGTTTGTACAAGAATGGTGAGGATCGCCTGTCATCCTAGCACTCTAGGAGGCCAAAGCAGGTGGATTGCCTGAGCTCACAGGTTCCAGACCAGCCTGAGCCAGAGATTTTTAGCTATCTCTAAAAATAGCTGCCTGTAGTCCCAGCTACTTGGGAGGCTGAGCCCAAGAGTTTGAGGTTGCTGTCAGCTATGATGTCACCGCACTCTGCTGAGGGCGAAACACTAAGAATCTGTCTCAAAAAAAAAAAAAAAAAAAGAGAGAGAGAATGGTGAGGATATGAGTCATGACGTCTCCCAGCCTCTTTACTTGAGCAAAATGCTTTAGGATCATTCATATTGAAAATGAACATGTGATTCTTGATAATTGGGATCTAAACACATGAGTTCATGCCATTTGTTTGCATATATTGATATTGCAAAACTCTAATACAGAGCTGGGACTAGTCAATGTTGCCATTAGCAATTTTTTTATAGTCTTATATTTTTTATCTCTAGAAGGAGGGGTATTGCTATTCCATGAAAGTAAAAAGAGCAGGGCCACTTTGCACTCTTGGATTGACATCTTATGTTAACTGAAAAACCACGAATTGGCTGTGTCCAGCAGGCTGCCCAACCTTTTTCTTCTCTGCCACACTCTGGAAGATTAGGTGGGCCACATGTTAAATACACAAACACTAATGAAAGCTGATGAGCAAAAACACAAAAACAAAAAGCAAAAGGTCAGGGCATACTTTTTGCAACGTCCAACACCATGGATGAGCAAAAAGTTGTTAAATAATCTGCATGCGGTTACAGGCTACAGGTTGGTCACCCCAAGACACAGGTGTTTCAGTCAGAGGACCTCCTGTGGTAATGACATAAGAAAACATAAATGGAGGAAAAGTGTGGCATTTGCCTTTGTTCGTTAAAGAATGACCTGAAAGGCACACAGATTTAGAAACATGCAATTGTATTTCGGACATCGGTATCCTCTAGGTTTGTTATAGGGAGTGTGTTAGTCACCCGACCTTGTCACTACAACCTGATCATAGTCATAATTCTTTAAAAGTGTCATTATTTTTCTCCTAGAAATCTATCAACCCCCATTCAATTAGAGATCCTAATGATCTATTTTCTTTACTCCTAAAATAATGGACACTAATAAATCATGTGAATCTTCTCAGTTTATAAGAAGCAGCTCCTGCTTTTTAAAGTACCATTTTCCCCCCAGGAGCAAGACTTCTAATTGAAAGAAGTTCCCAAATGTATTTTATGTTCTTGTAATTATTTTAAAACATAATGGCAATAAAAAAAAGTTATGCCTCTTCAGTGTGTTTTTATGTAGGCTTGTATCATACAGGTTCCAGTGGACCTCACCATTTGAAATCATTGGTTTATTGTTTTCTGAATATGATTATTATATAATAAAGAGAATATAGGATTATCACAAAATGTGTTTACGTATTTCATTTCTTAAGTATGTTTAGCTTATTTGGTATGGTTATATTTTAAATGCTGAATTTATTACTGAATTGTTTGAAACTATCAAATCAGTTGTTCAAATTGCAAATGAAAAATTAGCAAATTAACACAATTCACTTCTTAATGCATAAGTTTTATAGTGATGAAAATAGTGGTTAGCCCATGTTACCTAGAGAAATTTTAATTAGCTCACAAAGGAATTTTTTTTAATCTCTGCAAAGAGAAATCACCATTTAAAGACATGACTCTTTTTGTCAAAAATTAGTAAAAGACCCAAAGTATGAGTGTGCTAAAGACCCAATATTTATCACTTTGAGCTTGAAAAAAAAAAATTAAGATCTAGAAAAACAAGTTATTCGTTAGTCAGGGTCTCTCTATATCTGTAAATTCACCTCAGAGAGTTCAAAAGAGATTTTCATAAAGAGATGATTTACGGAGTGATGCACAAGGTTGAGGGAACAAGCAAAGAAAAGTGAGATACCCAGACCACCCACAGCAGGAAGGGGCAAGAGAAGGAAATAGTGCTACTAAATCTAAATGAAAAAATATAATAAGGGACTATATTAGTCAGGGTTCTCCAGAGAAATGGAACCAGCAGTCAGGGTGTGCGTGTAAAGAGATTTGCTGATTCCAGGGAATCAGCCCATATGACAATTTATTTTGAACTCTCTGGGGTGAATTTACATCTAGAGAGAGACCCTGGGGAATTGGAGAGTCGCAATTCTGATGTGGCTAGTCCAACAGGGTGGAGATATAGGAAAGATTGCAGTTCGAGTCCAAAGGCTTTCTGTCGGCAAACCAGGAAGAGCCCCTGTGAGCACAGTGGCCTTGCGCTTGGGGAGGGCAGACTTTAGTCTATACAGGCCCTCAGCTGACGGGATGAGGCCCACCCACACGATGGAGGACAGTCTGCTTTAATCGAAGTTCAACTTCAGTGTAAATTTTATCCAAACACACACTCACAAATACAGAATAATGCTTAGCCATGTATAGAGCACTGTGGACCAGCTAAGTTGAAGCATAAAATAAACCATCATAAGTAAAAACTGTCCTTAGTGAAACACAGCAATTGCCAGAGCTTACGGTGAAGTGAGGAAGCAAAGCCCCACCCTCGGATACCATGCAATGTGCAGGGTCAAAAGCTCAATGATATGGCCCAGGCCTACTGCAGGGATTCCTCTAACTCTGGGTTCCACCCGAGATGCTGTTACTCAAAGGCAGGTAAAGCTGAAATTCTGTGCTCAAGGAAGAACACTAAGGAGGTCCCCACCTGGGGACAGAACCTGAGTCCCCTGGACCTGAAGCAAACAGTCTGCACTATGTGCCCATTTCTGATTCTGCAAACAAGCTGCATCTTTGCTATTGCTGATTCCTAGATAATTATGCTCTAATTGCATGCTTTAAATTAAGTTTCAGTGTGTTCTTTCAATATTTCTCCTGCCCACTTTGTGTACAATCAGCCTTAAAAAATTATGTAAATATCTTGTTTAGGTTCCCTCAGTTGCAAATTGCTTTTTAATTCTCTTGATTATAAAGGGCATTTGTCTCTTCTAATATGTGTAATTAGGCTTAAGTACACAGGCAAAAGCATCCATCTTTGGCAATGCTTCTATAGCGTATGTAATTTTATATTTTTAATTGGGTTTATCTTATATGTGTATTTCATTTTCCTTGGGTTTAATATATATGTATAAATGTTGACATATACAATGTACTTATCAATAGATGTGTGTGTGTGTCTACTCAACCCATATCTATTACTGAATTGGCTAAACATTTCCTAAAAATGAGATACCTAGGGCCGATGCCAGAAGTCTGCGTCTACTTTGTCTTTTTCATGAAGAAACACACCTATGCTTCTTCCTCAATCTGTGCTAATGGCTCTTGGGCTTCCCTCTTGGCTACACAGCAGCGACCAACTGCCTCTGCCATGGTACTGAACTACATCATCCTCTAAATCAAACAATAGCGAGACTGATCTGGACAGAGCTCTGCATATGCACAGATCACGTAAGCCAGGCTTCCCGGTTGGATTCACAGGAGGGAGCCCAGGCAACAGCGAATCCCAAGGAGAGGGAGGACGGAGTGTGGAGCAGACAGCTGCCCAGCTGTGTGCTCCCCAGGCCCCTCTGATGGACAGAGTCCTGCAAGCAGCCACTGTGGAGCCTGTTAGGCTCTGTTCCTGACAGAGCAGAACGACAACCTTTCTCTTCATTTAAGATTCAATCTAGGGCCAGGTGCACTGACTCATGCCTGTAATCCCAGCACTCCAGGAGGCCAAGGCGGCGGGTGGATGCCTTGAGCTCAGGAGCTCCAGACCAGCCTGAGCAAGAGTGATGCTCCATCCCTACTAGAAATAGAAAAACTAGCTGGGCATCACTACTAGTCCCAGTTAGTCAAGAGGTTCAGACAAGAGGATCACTTGAGCCCAAGAATTTGAGGTTGCTGTGAGCTATAATGAAGCCATGGCACTTTACCCAGGGTGACAGAGTGAGACTCTGTCTCACAAAATAAATAAATATTAAATATAGTGTTTCCTTTTTGAAAAAATTCAAACATAGAAGAAAAATCTTATAATTTATCTGAAGAGTAATCACTCACATTTAAAGTGATTCTGATCATGAAGGTTTGATTTGCTCCATCTGTCTTTCCACTTCTCTTCTCTGAGTACTTATTAAATTGCTTGCTCAACCCTACCACCCCTGGTATATGGGGCTGGTGCCCTACTCCCGGAACCACAGGCGCCACCCCCGATATTTGTGTTCTTGCAGGAAGAGTATTTTAGACAGAGAAAGGGGCTAGAACTGTATCCCTGTATGCCAGTGTATTTAGGAATAGCAAGGAAGCTCCATGAACTGTGGTGCATAAAAGGAACTCACAGGACTTGAGGCCAGAGAAAAGAGGATATAAGTAGGGAGGAGGCGTATCTTGATAGGTGGATGGAAAACCATAACGGTATTGGACAAAAGCAATAAATGGCGTAAAACCAGCTCTGGCTTGGCCATCGTCCATCCTGAATTCTGCATGACTCTTGAAAGCCATGTCCATCCTTGTTTTGTGAAAACGTATGCTGTGGAGAGATGAGAATGCTTGGCTCAGGGTGACTCTTCAATAAATAGTTATTGACTAACTTGTTTTATTTTCATTAAGTAAAAATAAAATTTCACAAGAGCAGAATGATATTTTAAAAGTAAAATATATCATCTTTCAGCTTGGTGCCCATAGCACAGTGGTTGCTGCACCAGCCACATACACTGAGGCTGGTAGGTTCGAACCTGGCCCAGGCAGCTAAACAGCAATGACAACCACAACCAACAAATAGCTAGGCCTTGTGGTTGGTGCTTGTAGTCCCAGCCACTCGAGAGGCTGAGGCAAGAGAATAGCTTAAGCCCAAGAGCTTGAGGTTGCTGTGAGCTGTGATGCCACAGCACTCTACCAAGGGTGACATAGTAAGCCATTGTCTCAAAAAAAGAAAAAAATATATACACACATATATATATGTATATATATATGCACATATATATGTTGTCTTTTATATTTAAAATATGCTGAGGTTTATGATGTTACTAGAAATATTTGCATCCCACTGTGTTAATTAGACACACATTAGTAAATATCAAACTTCCATCATTATCTTACAATATTATAGTTCTCTCACATCCCCAGGACAGTTTAATTTTTATTTTTAGTAAAAGAATTATCCACATTTCACAAATTTATTAATTATAATAAGAATGCCAGGACAGTTTAAATCAAAGTTCAAGCAAGTCCCCAGGTTTGTAGTTGTAACTAGATTTGCCAATATATTATAATTTCATAATATATGTTACTTGTTGTACAGCAAAATTATGAAGTTTATGTTGGAAAGAAAAATTGCCTTAACTAGATATTTTCGCTAGTAAATTAATAAAATTAGTACTAACCAAACCTCACACACCCTCTCCACTCACATCTTTGCCATGCTGTCATGACAATAGGAAATATAACCAGCGTATTGCAAACACAAACTTTGAATAGTGTTTTTGATCTTGGTCTTGAAGAGAAAGAAGGGGTTCAAGAAGATGTAAAATTGCTCTTAAAGCCATGGGCAATGGGTATCTAGTGAAGTGAGATCAATTCACAGTGGGAGGAAAACATGACGAGGCCAGGTATGAGGCAATGCTGTGTTTTCAAAGATTAAGGCAAAAACTTGGGAAAATTGATAAAACCCACCAATATTCTTTTTCAAGAATGTCTACCTTTGTGATCATACTAAAAGTCAAACACAAATTAAAATATTACAAATTATATTATCACACTCTTTATATTAAAATTATGCATAAAATTGCCACTTGAGTGATTTTTTTGGTTGAGTTAGAAATTCAGTGTAAACAAATAATTGACAGTAGGAGATTTTAAATATTTTTATAATTTTCAGTTTTATCTCTAGAGAAAAACATACAAGTCATTTTTTTATTACCCCTTATAAAATGTTAATCCTTGTTTTAAGTTGAATGACTTAAGAAGCCATTTTCCCCGTCCTGCCATTGCAAATTTACTGTATGTTGCTTAGATAAAATGAATTAGGCAATAATATTTTACTGCCTCACAAATAATAGTATTTGTATAAATAATGTTATTAACTCTAAGTGAATTATTGAGTTTTATAGACCTCTGATTATCTCAGGAAAGGGAAAAGTCCTCACTGAGTCACAAAGTATATTTTGCCAATTATTATATTACTCACTTAAAATTACATAAGAAAAGAAAATAAGGGGCCTGAATGAGTCTTAGAGAATTTCAAGTCACTTATGGCAAGTTATACAACTGGTAAGGAACAACACCATTATTTAAACTCAAGTTTCTCTGATTCCAAGGTCGTTTTGATATTTTCTTATTTCCATAGTATTAATACATGCTCTAGTGCCAAGTGCTTTCTCTTGAAATCTGTGTTTTGTGGAAAAGGAAGTCAAATATTTGATTCTGTGTTTGCAGGAACAATAAATTAACTTTATATAATAAGGATAATGAAAGAAGAGGAAGGAAAAAAATTACCCTCTGACGTGTTTCATGGTTTCTATGACTGGCCACAAAATTCGTTACAAATTTGTAATTATAATTAGTTTTTCTTTTTGTATTATAAAAATGTGATGGTTTAATGTCCCCCTAATCTAGTTAAAGCTCAAATAACCGACTAAGTGGCAAATACGTTTAGAGGGTTATAAGGTAACACTGTTTCTACTACTATTGAGTGATTAGTAGTTAATTTGAGATTAATGTTTGATCTCAAGGAACTTACAATAAAATTGAGGACAAATAAATACATAAAAAATGAGAAAACTTAAAATTTGTTTAAGTCTAAATGAATCATTACTGCATCTTGTTTTTACTCAAACATTTAAATTGTCTTTATCGTAACTCTAAATGCTATGTCAATTTTAATATCATCTTTATGCCTTTTTGCCATAGAATAATAACTGCAAAGTAGAAGATTTGCTTCAAAGTTTGAACCTTGACAAAATCTAGTCTTTCACAGCAAGTTACTCCCAAGGACAAACAATAATTTTGAGTTTAAAAAAAAAAACCCACCAACTAGTGTTTGTTTGTATCTTAAAACAAATATGTCTCCTCATAAGAGAAAAGGTGATTGCCTCTCCAGGACTGTTCCTATGTCCTTCCAGCATTTTTAGGCTTAGAAAAGTGAATGAAACAATCAATAAGCTGCTGAATAGAATGTGTAGAAAATAGCATTGCAGAATGTTGACAAATGTAAATTTCTACAGCCCTTACTAGAAATTGGCGCCTGGCCCAGCCATCAAAATTAAATGCCAGAAGCTTAGTGCAAAAAAGACTCAAGATGTTTAACTGTAGGCATATTTAGTTTTCTAAATTAGCCAAATTTCAACACATGTTGGAGACTCTTATAATAGAGGAACATTCAGCTGTATGTTTTGACATCCAAATTGGCATCTCTGAAAGTCAAGCCCTGAAAGCTGATGTACAGAAAGGAAGGCTGGAGATCAGTCCTCGTTTTTATGGAAAATGTTTAATGTTCTTGATGTGACTCCAGCTCTAAAATGTTACTGGCACAAAACGCTATAAATTATCCAGGTTACTTTTGCCAAAGCGACATGGAAACTGAAGCTATTTTCCATATTTTTTGTTTAATTTTGTAAATGGTAAGCTTAATGACCCTGTGCTCTGTGTGAGTTTGGCAATGAGATGTTGATATAAAACAATAATGTAAAAATAACATGAATATTAAACTACACATTCTTGTGTATGTCTTTGACTGCATCTATATTTATAAAATCTGTTTCTAGAAAAAAACAAATGTTAAACTCATTAAAAGTAAAAATGAGTTAATTATCAGTGGTTTGACTCCATTGAAATTGAACTGTTCATTTCTCAGAACTTAACTATAGATTCAACAATACTTTTCTGTGTCAGTTGCCATAAAGTTTTAAAATGTATGAATACACTTATTAATGATACTAACCTTACCCATAATTTTAACTATTTATGTATGTATAATAAGAATAAACTTATTATAAGATATTTAAACTCAGCTCGGCGCCTGTGGCTCAATCAGCTAAGGTGCCAGCCACGTACACCTCAGGTGGCGGGTTCAAATCCCCAGCCTGGGCCCGCCAAACAACAATGACGGCTGCAACCAAGGAATGGCCGGGTGTCGTGGCAGGCGCCTGTAGTCCCAGCTACTTGGGAGGCTGAGGCAGGAGACTTGCTTGAGCCCAGGAGTTGGAGGTTGCTATGAGCTGTGATGCCATGGCACTCTACCCAGGGGGATAGCTTGAGGCTCTGTTTCAAAAAAAAAAAAAAAAAAGATATTTAAACTCACTTATTACAAATATGGTATTTAAACTTATACAGGCATAGGTATCCTTTCAAGGTATAAGTATCTTCATTTTCTTTATCTCATATCAATAAAAATATAGTACCCACATCTTCACAACTTCTGTTCTTTTTCTAAGCATACAGATGGAATCTCTGCTTCTTTAATTCCAAATAAATTTGTCAGAGATAGAATATGACAAATAAAAGATACTCATGATTAGACCTTTGTTGCTAAAAGTACCAAGTTCATTTGATCGACTTGCATTTCCTTTTTTTTCCCATATTCTATTAGCCCTCCGATTATTGTCTGTGTTAGCCAAGAGAGGTCATGTTCAAATCCTTGAATGTGACTCATTAGCCTGTGAAAGAAAACTGTAAGAAGAATATGCCTTTGCAACAGAGAGATGAAACATCTGATTCTATTTCCATAAACTCTCATAAATTCTGGAGAAAACCGGTTGTTTTAAAAACATGTTCATGAATATCCATCAGAATATTTTTCATGCTATTTAGGGTACTATGATGAATATACCTGAATTAAACCAAAATCTATAGTTGTTTTGATTTCTACAGTTCAATTTTTATTTCCTCTTTGTTCAGAATAGTGCTGGTTGCAATTAGAAATCTTTATGCAGAGCTTATTAACCATAAATTCAGCCTTCCTTTAGAGATTGGTATATACTAAAAGTACAGGATAAATGATCTGCTGTGAAATGCCTTTCCCTGAGAGCATGCAGTTTGTGTGAATCATGATAAAGAATTCAGCACTTGGCTCGGCGCCTGTGGCTCAATCAGCTAAGGCACCAGCCACATACACCTAAGGTGGCGGGTTCAAATCCCCAGCCCGGGCCCGCCAAACAACAATGATGGCTGCAACCAAAAAATGGCCAGGCGTTGTGGCGGGCACCTGTAGTCCCAGCTACTTGGGAGGCTGAGGCAGGAGACTCGCTTGAGCCCAGGAGTTGGAGGTTGCTGTGAGCTGTGATGCCATGG
>CAUYQV010142176.1:0-10203 GCA_963574575.1 Galagoides demidoff
ACCTTGCTGTCTTAGTTTCCATGTCTTTAAAATGAATACGACTTAAAGGTACCTGCCTCATAGACTTGTTGTGAGGATAAATGAGATAACACCTGCACAGTGCGGCATGACAATGCCCACAGAGTCTTTGAAATTCCTCCCATGGGGAAATGGGATCTAATCCCCTTCCCCTCGATTCCAGGCTGGCAGCAGGCGCTCATTTGTCACTAATGAAACACAGCTGGAGTGATGCTGCCTGGCTTCCAAGTCCAGGTCAGGAGAAGCCTTCCAGCCTCTGCCTGTTCTCTCTGGGGGAACCCAGCTACTGTTTAAGAAGTCTGACTACCCTTCTAGAAAGACCTACGTGGAGAGAAAGAGGGGCTGCACTTAGGCCAGCTTTCCTGCCATCCTGACAAGGCACCAGGCATCAGAGTAAAGCTGTATGGACCCTAAGACCAGACCAGCTATCAGCTAACAGGAACCAGTGGCCACAGAGGGTTACACATGAAGCAAAAGAATTGCCAACCGAGTTTTGCCTAAGTGTATTTACACTGTTAACTTCGGCACTAAATTACACAGCAATCAACAACTAGAGCAGTATGCTATATAATACCATATAATACCCACCACTAGAATGTAACCTGTATAAGGGAGGGGATTTTTTTTTTTTTTATTGAGACAGAGTCTTAGTTTGTCATTCTCAGTAGAGTGCTATAGTGTCATAGCTCACAGAAATCTCAAACTCTTTTTTTTTAAACAATAAAGTTTAATTAGGAATTAAAGTGTCTACAGCAATTAAATATGAAGGAAGTATTCAAAAACACAGCAGGAAGAATCATATTTTTAAAGCATTTACATTGCGAATGATGTCATTGACAGAACTTTGTGTGTGTTAAAACATTTATACTCTAGTTCTAGAAAAGTTCACTTGTACCCTTGTTAGAGAGACCATATAGGTGATCTTTCCAGTCACCCTCCCACCACCCATCCACCCTTCTCCCCTCCCTTACTCCACCCCCTCCCCATAATCTCAGACTCTTGAGCTCAAGTGATTCTCTTGCCTCAGCCTCCTAGTAGCTGGGACTGCAGGCATCTACCACAATGTCTGGCTATTTTTTTGTTTTGTTTTGTTTAGCAGGCCCAGGCTAGGTTTGAACTCACTAGCCCGGGAGCATGTGTCTGGCACCCTAACCATTGAGTTACAGGTGCCTATCCAAAGGAGGGGATTTTTGTCTTTTTCCCTCATCACTGTTTCCCCAGAGCTTAGAGCAATGCCTAGCATATAATTGATGTTCAATAAATATTGTTCAAAAGCTATAGGCATCATACTACTTGACTTTAAATTATATTATAAGGCTATAGTAATCAAACAGCATGTTGTGGCCAGGAGTGGTGGCTCACGCCAAGGCAGGTGGATTGCTTGAGCTCATAGGTTTGAGACCAGCCCCAGCCAGAGTGAGACCTCATCTCTAAAAATAGCCAAGCATTGTGGTGGGCACCTGTAGTCCCACCTACTCGGGAGGCTGAGGCAAAAGAATCACTTGAGCCCAAGAGTTTGAGGTTGCTGTGAGCTGTGATGCCATAGTACTCTACAGAGGCAACAAAGTGAGACTCTTGTTTCAAAACAAACAAACGAACAAAAAACAGCATGTTGCAGAACATAATGAAACAGGATACAGAATCCAGAACTAAATCCACATATCTACAGCCAACTGATTTTTTACAAAGACACCGAGAACATTCACTGGAGGAAAGGACATCTTCTTCAATAAATGGTGCTGGGAAAATTGGATATTCATATGCAGAAGAATGAAACTGTATCCCTATCTATTATAATATAACAGTCCACTCAAGATGTACTAAAGACTTGGCTCAGCGCCTGTGGCTCAAGTGGCTGAGGCTCCAGCCACATACACCTAAGGTGGCAGGTTCAAATCCAGCCTAGGCCCGCCAAACAACAATGATGGCTGCAACCAAAAAAAAATAGCTGGGTGTTGTGGCAGGCGCCGGTGGTCCCAGCTACTTGGGAGGCTGAGGCAGGAGACTCACTTGAGCCCAGGAGCTGGAGGTTGCTGTGAGCTGTGATGCCACAGCACTCTACCCAGGGGGACAGCTTGAGGCTCTGTCTCAAAAAAAAAAAAAAAAGATGTACTAAAGACTTAAATATAAGACCCAAACTATAAAACTACTAGAAGAAAACAGAGACATTGGTCTAGGGAAAGATTTTAAGGCTAAGACCGTAAAAACACAGGCAACAAAAACAAAAACAGACAAATAGAATTATATTAAACAAAAACTTTTCTGCACAGCAAACCATCAATAAAGTGAAGAGACAATCTGTTGAATGAGAGAAAATATTTGCAAAGTATTCATCCAACAAGTGACTAATATTCAGAATATATAAGGAACTCAACAATAAAAAAACAAATAATCCCATTAAAAAGTCGGCAAAGGACATGAATAGAAACCTCTCAAAAGAAGATATACAAATGGCCAACAGGCATATGAAAAAATCCTCAATATAACTAAGCATCAGAGAAATGCAAATCAAAACCACAATGAGAGATCATTTTACCCCAGTTAGGAGAGCTATTATGAAAAAGACAAAAAATAACATATGCTGGTAAGGATATGGAGAAAGGAAACTCTTATGCATGATTGCTGGGAAGGTAAATTAGTACAACCATTATGGAAAACAGTATGGATACTTTTCAAAAAACTCAACACAGACCTGCCATAAAATCCAGCGCTCCAGCTCACTGCCTGTAGCTCAGCGGCTAGGGCGCTGGCCACATACACTGGGGCTAGCAGGTTTGAACCCAGCCCGGGCCTGCTAAACAACAGTGACAACAACAACAAAAAATAGCTGGGCATTATAGCAATCACCTGTAGTCCCAGCTAACTGGGAGGCAGAGGTAAGAGAAACGGTTAACCCCAAGAGTTTGAGGTTGCTGTGAGTTATGTTGCCACAGCACTCTTACAAAGGGCAACATAGGAGACTCTATCAAAAAAAAAAAGATCCAGAACTCCCACTACTGGTATTTATCCAAAGGAAAATAAATCAGTATATTAAAAGTATACCTGTATTTACATGTTTATTCAGCACTATTCACAACAGCAAAGATAGAGTCAGTAAGGTGAATACCATCAATATGTGAATAGATGAAGAAAATGTGGTATATACTAAGGGGGGAGAAGAAGGAAGGGTTTAGGCCCCCAACAATATGATTTACTCCCATTCTCAACATGGAGATATTGAGGCTTATGGAGTTTAGGTGACTTGCCCAACCAAAGATGAGAAGTAGAAGTTTCAAGATTTGAACTCAAATCTGTCTCTTCCTTGAATACTTCTTGGTTTGGAAAACTATTCATAAGAATCATTAGTCTGGGAGGCCGAGGTGGGTGGATTGCCTGAACTCACAGGTTCAAGACCAGCCTGAGCCAGAGCCAGATCTTGTCTCTAAAAATAGCTGGCTGTTGTGGCGGGCACCTGTAGTCCCAGCTACTTGTGAGGCTGAGGCAAGAGAATTGCTTGAGCCCAAGAGTTTGAGGTTGCTGTGAGCTGTGATGCCAAGGCACTCTACCAGGGGTGATGAAGTAAAACTCTGTCTCAAAAACAAAAAATCACCAGCTCTTAACAGTGGTGGAACACCTGTTGCTTAATAGTGAAGAATAGCCCATTTAGATTCCAAAACTACTTCTGGCCAGCTACGAGACCTTCATCTGGCTCATTTTCCCTGAGCAGTAAGTAGAAAGAAAGATTGTTGGTCTGTATACCTCGCAGCATGATTTGGCTGACATGGCTCTGCAGAAAGACCTTCCCATGGCAACAAAGGATACAACAAAATGGTCAGAGCTTTTTGAGGTCCTGCATAGGAAAATACATAGTGAGAATAAGATGGAGTCCATCAGGCTAGGGCGGGCAAGACACAGCTGATCTGGTTGTCTTAATTCCTAAGTGACCCTCACCTCTTGTCTCTCATTTTACTGTTCTGTAAATTTAACTCCCACTCTAAAGATGCCTATCTTGAATAGTTTAGGAATTAACTTTTGAATTGGAAATGTTATAACAAACTGTCACTGAGTTATGTTAATTATTATTTAAAATAAGGGTTATTGTGGTCTTTGCCTTAGAAAGATTGATTTAGGAAATTAACTCTTTTTTTTGAGACAGAGTCTCACTTTGTCACCCTTGGTAGAGTGCGTGGCACCACAGCTCACAGAAAACTCTTGGGTTTAGACGATTCTCTTGCTTTAGCCTCACAAGTAGCTGAGGCTACAGGTGCTCACAACAACACCCTGCTATTTTGTTGTTGTTGTTGTTGTTGTTGTTGTTTAGCAGACCCAGGGTGGGTTCCAACCCATCAGCCCCTGTGTATGTGGCTGGCACCCTAACCACTGGGCTAAGGGTGCCGAGCCAGGAAATTAATTTTTACATTAAAAATGTTGAAATAGATTTTCACTGAGTAGTGCTGATTATTATTTAAAATAAAAGCTATTATGGTCTACACTGTGAACTATTATATATAAAACTGTAATTTTTGAAATGGAAGAACAGAACAGTCTTGGAGAAGCTACTGTCACTATTCTCCAAAATTGCCTTCTGAAAATTAAAGTTTGGTGGACCTATTCCCATCTCTATACTGGCCGACAGTGAAGGCAGCTGGACCTGCTTCGTCTGTTAACAAATAGATCCAACACAAACACTTTTGACAAAATGGTAGGAATTAGTGATTCCAAACTGATATCATCTTTGGTAAAGCAAACTGAGTTCAAAAGAAATAAATGTTAGGGTGGCGCCTGTAACTCAAGCGGCTAAGGCGCCATCCACATATACCAGAGCTGGCGGGTTCCAGTCCGGCTGGACCTGCCAAACAATGACAACTACAACCTAAAAATAGCTGGACACTTTGGTGGGCACCAGTAGTCCCAGCTACTCAGGAAGCTGAGGCAAGAGAATCGCTTAAACCCAGGAGTTTGAGGTTGCTGTGAGCTGTGACGCCCTCTACCCTGGGCTATAGCTTTAGGCTCTGTCTCAAAAAAAAAAAAAAAAGAAAGAAAGAAAGAAGAAGAAAAGAAAGAAAGAAATGTTAGGGCTATTGAGATGTCTTTCAATGAAACATTTTTCTAAAGTTAAAATATTACTTAAAATATAATTTTCAGTGTAGTCAAACCTAAATATCTGAGGTCAGAAATCAGAAGTATGTATTAAAATATTGCTGTTATTTATACTCTAATCATTGGGGTTCAAATAACTTACCTTGTTTCACTGTGGTTAACCAAGGAGGGCCAGGCCACTCCTTCCAGTGCTTATTTTTCAGCCCCAAATGCTACAGGCTTGGGGTATGAATGGTTTCACTGATCATTTGCTTCTAAAGCACGTCCTCTGCCCAGGCCACACTGTCAGGAGGGACAACCAGCCTCACCAGCCTGCTATACCAAGAGCACCCACATGCTCTACAGGCTGTTTTTGATCCGGGCCATGAGGTCAGACTCTGCTAGCGTTGGAGTAATTTCTATTTGAGGGCTATTGATGTCCTTTCCTGTGGTTTGAACTCAGTCAACATTATCTCCGTCATTCAGTGATACTCTTTTTAGAGACAGAGTCTCGCTTTATTGCCCTTGGTAGGGTGCTGTGGCATCACAGCTCACAGCAACCTCCAACTCCTGGGCACAGGTAATTCTCTTGCCTCAGCCTTCCCAGTAGCTGGGACTACAGGTGCCCACCACATAGCCTAGCGATTTTTTTGTTGCAGTTTGGCCGGGGCCAGACTTGAACCTGCCACCCTTGGTATATGGGGCTGGCGCCCTACTCACTGAGCCAAAGGCGCCACCCAGTGATATTCTAATGATATTGAACTACAGAAGAGAAAATGTTGGTTTTCAGGCATTTCTACAAATTTACTCATTTCATTTCCACCTCCCTATCAAGGGTCCAACTCTATAAACCAATGGCTATTGGTAAGGGGAGCCATTGTCAAGCCACCAAGGATCCAGTTATAGTTTCTCTAGGGCTCAGGGGCCTACTTGACATGTATTTGCATAACTACGATTGGCTTCTCAAGTGATTCTTGAGAATAAAAAAAGAACAAGGACTATCTGCACCAGGGGGTCTTGCTGTATTTAAAACAGAGACAAAGTTTAAATATAATTTGTTTAGCTGAAGTTCCATCTAATCAAGCGATTTTTCCACAACCAGAAGCATGATGTGTGTGTGTAACACCTTTGAGTGCATGTGTATGCTTGCACACAAGGAGGCAGATTTAGCTCTCACCCCATCTCAAATTTATAAATGTTTCTCAACTCAAATTTATAAACGTTTCTGTGGTCTGTGATTCTATAAACTTATATAGTTCTCAAGTAGAGCATTTAGGGGAGTTTAAAGAAGATTTGAATGTGTTAAAAAATATAGTGAATTTCATTTACAGTTGTAGACTCCAATTCAATAAACAATATTTAGCATTTAGAGAGGTAACAGAATTAAAAAGAGACTTAAACTGGCCAAATATAAGAGCCAATGATTGGTAAACTCCAAAATCTTTATGTATATATACATGTATATATGTAATCAGTCTTTTATATATAAGTGTGTGTATATATATATCTCATTAATCTTTTGTATATATAAAATCAATCTATCTATATATTATATATACATATATAAAGGAATGTTTATAAATATCTATGTATATAGATTGATTTTATATATATAAAAGACCAATGAGAGATATATATACACACACTTATATATAAAAGACTGATTACATGTGTGTGTGTATCTGTGTGTATATTACTATCATTAGTCTTTTGGACTTTCTATGCTTTAAAGCTCCATCAGACTGTTTGGAATATCTACGGCCAGGCACAGTGGCTCGCACTGGTAATCCTAGCACTCTGAGCAGCCAAGGCAGGAGGATCAGCCTGAGCAAGAGCGAGACCTCTGTCTCTACTAAAAATAGAAAAATTAGCCAGGCCCGGTGGGAGGTGCCTGTAGTCCCAGCTACTTGGGAGGCTGAGGCAGGAGGATCACTTGAGCCCAGAAGGTTCTAGGGGGCAACAGAGTGAGACTCTGTCTCAAAAAAAAAAAAAAAGGCTTTAGAATATCTAAAATCACAACTGCTAAAACATAGCGTACTGCTTATCGGGTTTTACATGTGTAGTCCACAAATGCAGGCTTCAGCGCAGCACCCCTACCCCCACTGTCCTCTGTGGGAGGCAGAGCCTCTCTGACTCAGCGTCTACTTCATATGATTGTTGTGCAGTTTAAATGAGAAAGTAGAACAAGAGTGTTAAGCATCTAGTAAGTGCTCGAAAACACCAGCCATTATAATTACTATCTTTTAAATCAAATTTGAGTGCTAAGATATTTTACTTTCACAAACTACACTTACAACTAACTGTTCACCTGTACCACTGCCTTCATTTCTGTGACCATGGCACTATACTTACATTGTCATTTGTAACAGTGGTATCTTTTATCTCTCTTAGATATGCCCAGTCCTCTATAGTGCAGAAAGCACTTGACACCAAAACTCCAGGCAAAAAAATAGATAAAATAAAACGCAGAAAGCAAAAACTAATTCAATTGAGACTTGTTAGTGTCCTGATATTTAAACATTTAGCTCAAGTATTGATTCTTTTTGCATTTAAATCAATTTTAGATGTTAATCATTAACCTAATTGCTAGTGATCCTACAATTAACATAAGAACACAAATCATGGGCATTTAGTAGATATTAAAGTTAGAAAACAGGTAATTTTTTTCTCTTAGTCCTTTGCGTTATTGATCAAGCTACAAGTAATTTCTTTTTCCAAATGGAATTCCGGTTCTTATGTAAGAATAAGGAAGTAACAATATCCCTTGTAAAGGGCTATCAGACCTCCCTGACTAGGTTAGGATGTCATTTGAGAGGAGGAAATTAAAATTAAACATCACAGCTGAAGCACAGATGGGAAGCTGGATAAGCTGTCCACCCTCTATTCTGATTAGTACAATATTTGTTAGGGCTAAATGCTTGATGTATATTTGGCAATGACAGTTATTCTGCTAAAAAGAAAGGAAATGAATGATCCCATCAACATTGTGATGTGGTTGAGATTTATCTGCATCTAATCTAACCATGTTTGGAATATGTTGAAAATCTTGATCTATTCAAAAGTTTCCAATTTGGCAGAACTTTCTTCCTTGTCAGCACTCAGAAAAGTCTTTGAAGTGGATAGGGTCTCTAACGTGAATTGGGAGAAACAAATGGAGTGGATTGGCCTTAAACATTCTGTAAAACTCCAAATGTCTTTTCCATATCCACATTCTCCTCCTGTGATTACCCTGTGCTCATTTTAATGGAAAGCTTTTCTGTGGATCAGAAACCAGAAGGTAGTCTCGGACAGGCCTGCCGCATCTTTATTCTGGTGTCAGTGGTTTCAAGAGCCCCTCACTCTTCACAGCCTCTTCATTTCTACCCTCAACTCATGTGGACTGGGCCAAGGTGAAGTTGATAAAAATGCTTAACATCGGCTCTTTAGGTTCTCACACAATGATCAGCGATTGTGTTGTTTAGATTAGACTGATCTAACTCTCTGGCACAGCTCCTCATTCCTAACCTCCTTGATTCAGTCATAGTACTTCGCCAAAATGAGGTTGAACTTGAAAATGAGGTTAAACATCTTGCCTATTGTAGTGAATAGTGAATCTCCTGCAAGAAAGACATGTTCCCTACTCAGTCCCTAGCTATGAATGCTGATGACCAGAGGAGCCACAGGGACTAGGGAGCCAGAACATGGAGTCCCCGTGCCCTCATCCTTCTATGCAGCAAGGAATTTTGCCTCAGACCAAGGTGGATAACATCCTCTCTGAAGGGTTTAAGCAGTGTATATAGTGTATTCATACAATGACAACTCAGAGTACAGACTGGAGCACCAGAAAGGGCCCCCCTTTGGTTTGGCAGTAGGTTAGAGGCTCACCCTAACCACCTGTCCCCAGCACCTTCAAGCGAATCTCATCATTCACATTGCTACTTATATATACAAAACCCATCTGTAACTCAGGGCAGGACAAGGAAAGCCCCATATGAGCCACTTATCTCAGTCAAACTTGTCCTTGATTCACAAAAAGGTGAGTGAAAGTTCATGGATCAGTAGGAAAATCTGTAGCTTAAGTGACAATAATTAAAATAAACATTGAAAGTATTAGCCCAGGGCCAGGAGGCCAAGGGAGGAGAATCACAGGAGGTTAGGAGTTGGAGGCTGCAGTGAGGTATGATGACACTGCTGTACTCTAGTCTCAAAAAAAAAAAAAAAATTAACCTAGCAACAGAACTATAGAGAACATGTAAAACATGAGAAATCACAAGGATCCCATTAGTGTGCACGAAGAGAAGATATCATATCCATTAAACCAGGAGAGACAACTGTGAAAAAGGAGCAATTGAAAAACAACAAGGAGGCTCGGTGCCTGTGGCTCAAGTTGCTAAGGCGCCAGCCACATACACCTAAGATGGCAGGTTCGAATCCACCCAGGGCCCGCCAAACAACAATGATGGCTGCAACCAAAAAAAATAGCCAGGCGTTGGGGCAGGTGCCTGTGGTCCCAGCTACTTGGGAGGTGGAGGCAGGAGACTCCTTGAGCCCAGGAGTTGGAGGTTGCTGTGAGCTGTCATGCCACGGCACCCTACCCAGGGGGACAGCTTGAGGCTCTGTCTCAAAAAAAAAAAAAAAAGAAAGAAAAACAATAAGGAGTTTATAGAGGCCAGGCATGGTGGCTGATGTCTGTTATCCTAGCAATCTGGGAGGCCGAGGCAGGAGAATCACTCGAGCTCAGGAGTTTGAGAACAACCTGAGCAAGAGGGAGACCCCATCCCTCTACCAGAAACAGAAAAAAATTAGCCAGGTGTCCTGAGTTAACTTGTAGTAGGGGTTGGGAGGCTAAGCAAGGCAGGAGGATTGCTTGAGACTAGGAGTTTGAGATTGCTTTGAGCTATGAGGATTCCATTGCACTCTACCCAGGGTGACAGAGTGAGACCCAGTATGAAAAAAAAAAATTATAGCCACCAAAATAGACAAGTAAATAGAAGAAATGCCAGGGAAAGTCAAGATAATCTCCTGGAAGATTTGCTCTCCTGGAGCAAAAGGACCAAAAGACAGAATACATGAGAGAAAAAAGAAAAACTGTTAAGGGAGGCAGAACAACTGCAAGAACAAATATTTGTCCAAAAGGAGTTCCAGGAA